>CAVNYN010228086.1:1015-28053 GCA_963692815.1 Nyctanthes arbor-tristis | reverse complement strand
CTTCGAAAGAAAAAAATAAAAAAAAAAAAGAAGAAGAAAAGAATCGTTTTTTGGATAGTGACTTAGTGAAAAATGGGATGATAATAATTGAACTAACTAGTTCTGTTCCAATCTGCCATATTTTGGTGCCATTTATCTCAATAGACTTAAAGGAATTATTTAGTTGGATTTCATTCCAGTTTGATGAGTACACAATTTGGGCCAACTGACCCAATGGTGTCTTACCGGTCGACCCGCTGGCCTACTTGTACCCAATGGCTTGACCCACTTAGAAAGTGTATCCAAATTTCAAACTGGCTTGACACTTGTACCGTATCTATTGAGCATTGCCAAATTTTTGGCCTTTTTTATACGAGTCTAAATTATCTCTACTATATAATAAGAGTGAAATGTGGGGCTCATCGTCCTCCATCATTTTGTCTATTTGTGCATTTTTCTTTCTTTGGTTGGGCTTTCATGAGATTGATCCAAAACAAGATAGTGTGATAAGAGATTGGGTCGCTATCTATTCTGAGTGTGTGTGTGTGTCATGTGTTAGGTAATTAATCTTAAATTTTACCACAATCTTATTACTCTTTCTTGCTAGGATTATATATAGATCTGACTCATGTGCAAATTAAGTTTGTCATTTGATTTACATGGGCAACAAATACAGGAATGCATGCAGCTAGTCAAATGGTGGAATTAGATCAATCTCTCTTTCGACATGCAATTGAAATTTTGGTGAATGTATAAAAGTAGAGAAATTGGTGGAAATTATAAATTTGTGGTGAAAAAAATCTATTACATTTTTTGGAATTTTGATTAGTGTATTTCACTGTACATATGATCTTCTCCAATGATATATAATTTTTAATTTTTACTCGTTTTCTTTTAACAACATCAGAAAAATAACATATAAGTTCGACTAAATTGTCGAGATAGTTACACAAGTGAAGTTATCAATACGTGCAACTCACGTGCCGTTACTAGTATACAATAAATAGAAACTAATTGCAAATCTCAGTTTGCAAAAATACATCTATAATTTTTTTCCTTTTTTTTCTTTTTGCTTGTTATTACTTTTTGGAGTCTATAATTTGAGAAAAAAAAATTATTTGGAACATATTTTAGCTCTTCAATTATTAGATTTGGGTTCTTATTCGCAATTTTCTTCATCCCGCCGCCACAAGCCCTCCGTCTACCACCAGCGATTATTGCCGCCACCACTGATTAACTTCATTTTACTAAAACTTCATATTAGTCACTAAAACTTCTTTTTACTTCAAATTAAAAGGAGTACCTCATTCAATTCTGAATTTCAATTTGCTCCCCCCGCCACAACTATATTATCTGGGGTTTCACTTTTATCTTTACTTTCTAATGTTTGTGGTCGTTGTTGCTACTTTATTCCTTATAAGTAATAATATAGCCCACAATATTTGTACGTTCTTTTTCCATTTAATCTTCTTTTCAAGTGAGCGAAGCACATAACTCATATTGTTCTTGGTGGTGAAGTCAAATAATAAAGTGAAGTATAAGGTACCCAAAAAAAAAAAAAAAGACCAGTAATAGTAAAACTACAAAACATATATAGAATATGACAACATAATGATTAAATCATTTATGATAAATCTATAGTTTAAACGTCTCCAAGAAATAAATGAAGTGTAGTAACCTATTTGGGATGTCCCCAAATATCAAGTCAAGTTGCAAGTTTGAGCGTCGAGATTTCAATTTTTTCATACTAGTGGCCTCGTGAGCCATTGCGTGTTATTAGTCTTAAATATCGCAGGAGAGAGGGTTGGGGCCGGAAATTACAGTTTTGAGAGAAGATGTTATGCTGCATGTGGTAATTAGTTGAAACCTACTCATTGACCATCATAATTTGATTAGTACTCTCAATTATAATTATTTTGATCTTTGTAGTAATTGAAAACAAATTGCAAAAATATTTACATTAATAATATTTTGGAAAAAATTTAAAAAAAACGGAAATCATTAAACAAATTACCAATATAATAATAATAATAATCAACGTAAATACTAAAAATAAGACTCCTACCTTAATTAAAATTCTCACATTCTATTTCATCTTAAATTATCATCAGTTACAACCGTCCTCTCTATCTCCTCAAACACCACGTCGACTTCAACACCAAGAACAGAATCGAAGAAGGAAAAACTTCTAATAATTTCATACGAACAATCGAGGAGAAGAGTATCGCACCACGCCGACTTCAACGCCATTTTTTATTTTATTATTATTATTATTAATTTTTTGTCTCTATCCGTGTAACCGCAAATTTGTGTATAATAATCCCTAATTTAAAGGTTTCGTCTCTATAACATCTCGTGAAATTTAAGCTACATGGTCACTATATTTGACGATGATAGAATAATCACTTCCATTACATTGAAAGATTTCAATATTTGTACTCAAATAGTATGAAAGAGAGAACGCGGTGCTTCATTGACAAAACTAGAAGTGTGGTGACTAAATTACAAGACGACACAAAGTAAAATAATTTCTCGAGCAATAAATGAAATACCCTAACATTTGTACAGTTTGTACGGCTCTCGTCGTACCACGTGTCGCAACTTGATTGACGGAACTCAAATTTCAATTAAAAACAACCTACACGACGCTCTTCCGATCTCTATTATATATAGGCTTGAAGGTCCTCAAACTTCTCCAAGCATTTCAACACCCCAACTTCCCCTTCATTCCACCCAAATTCGTCCATCTCCATAGTAAGATGGAAACCAACCCCAAAATTCCACTAAAATACATATTTTTCACTTGAAAGAGGCTCCTTATCATATATAGAAAGATTGTAATTTAAAAAAATATAGCTTTAATTGAGGAATACCAAGGCTTTAAGGATATTTTTCCACTTGGATTATTCGAATAATATTTGAGGTGAGTAACGTGTACTTTGGCTCCCCATCTTCAAATCTTATATCCTCCATAACTCTCTTTGTTATTCAATACTTGATTGTAATTGCTCCTCATGCTCCTACTGTTTTGCTTTGACATTTGATACATAAGTGTGCACACTTGTTATTGGATAAACCATTGTTATTGCTTTTGGGTCTCGCTAGTGGCGCTATCTACCCGTTTACTTTGCTTTGAAGTATCTTTTGTGATACTATGGCCTTACTACGTGGTCTTGACCATCTTGATTTTTTATTAAATGTTTGTGTATTGCACTTAGGGGTAGGTGCTAAGCTAGTGGTGGCCCGACTTGAAAGATCGGAAGGGTTTTCTTTGCGGTACTATGGCCATCCTTGCATTCTATTATGAGCTAATGCATGTTATTATTCACTGAGTACTTTGTACTCACTTCCCTTTCTACAATCTTGTAGGTATTGAATTTATAACTTTAGGTGGCGGGATCGTCCCAAGGTAGAGGAGATACATGTATGTGATCGAAACTTCAGCGCGTGGCAGAGATTTCATTGTGGGTAGCCCACACTACATTTAATCATTAGAGTGTGCAACGAAAGCGTCTCAATACTTTTGAATTGAATTTGTAAAGTCTCGCTATCGATTTCGAATAGATACATATATATTTAAATACTTCCGCTATTGTCAAAATTGGGGGCGTGACAGTCTCTCTCCTAATTCTTCCTCCTTTGGATTCTACAGCGTGAATCAAGAAGCTTCCAAGCATGGAAATGTTGGTAATGGTGTTGGGAATTTCTTAGTTCAATGGTGTAAGTGCTTGATAATGTAATGTGTAATAAATTAAATAGTAATATAGTAAATTACATACGTCGAAAAAAGAATGACACAATGTATCAACAATATATCATAAACGATAATACAATGTAATGTGTAATAAATTACACGGTAATATACATTGTGTAATGAATTACATGGGTCTGAAAAAGAATGACACAATGTATCGACAATATGTCATGAACGATGACACAATGTAATGTGTAATAAATTATATAGTAATGTAGTGAATTACATATGTTAAAAAAGGAATGAAAAAGCATATTATAAGTAATAATTCAAAGAATAGAAGTTTTTCCTCTTTTGATTCTGCTATTGGTGTTGAAGTCGACGTGGTGTTTGAGGAGATGGGAGATGACAGTTGTAACTGACGATAATTAGAGATGAAAGAGAACAAGGGAGTTTTAATTAAGGCATGAGTTTTATTTTTAGTATGTGCATTAAATTACATGTTAATATAGTAAATTATATTAGTCGAAAAAAGAATGACACAATGTATTAACAATATATCATAAACGATGACACAATGTAATATGTAATAAATTATACGGCAATATACATTGTGTAATAAATTACAAGGTAATGAATAAATGACATAAGTCAGAAAAAGAATGACACAATGTAGTAACAATATATAATGAACGATAACATAATGTAATATATAATAAATTACATATATTACATAGTAATGTAGTAAATTACGTAGGTAGAAAAAGGAATGAAAAAAATAGATTATATGTAATAATTGGAAGAATAGAAGTTTTTCCTCTTTTGATTTTGCTCTTGGTGTTGAAGAAGTCGACGTGGTGCTTCAGGAGATGGGAGAGGACAGTTGTAATTGACGATAATTAGAGATGAAAGAGAATGATGGTGTTTTAATTAAAGTAAGAGTTTTATTTTTAGTACGTGCATTTATTATTTTTTTTTTGGTATTTTGTTTAATGTTTTCTATTTTTTTTAATTTTTTCCAAAATATTATTAATGTAAGTATTTTTGCAAAAATCGACGGTTATTGCTAGATGAGAGAGAAACAGACGTAATTGATGATAATTGTGGATGAAAGAGAATTAAGGAGTTTTAAATAAGTAGGAGTCTTATTTTTAGAATATCATTTAATTATTTGTGATTTTTTTAATTGTTTTCGGTTTTTTTATTATTTTTAAAATTTATTATCTTCAAAATTAGAGATGAAGTATTTTTCCAATTTTTTCCAATAGCAACTATAAAGACCAAAATAGTTACATTTGACAGTATTTTTTCTAATTTTTTACAAATATATATACTTATATCAAAATTTCCTTATACTGCAAGCTTGTAGATTAGCCATTAAAGCCAACGAAAGGTCTTCCAGGAAGCCACCCCATTTATTTTATATTAGGTTTAAAAAAAAATGTGCATGGATTTATATCATTAATAAACATTTGCTATTTATTTATTTTTACTGAGTGACTAATGCGATCATAACGTTTATAACCAGTGTTCTAAAAAGTATGTATATGTGATGTTTAAGTGGCGTTTATGCTTTAAGCTTAGACTTCACGATTCGCCACACCTTACGATTTATCAGTTATCATGCATTGACCAATACTTAGGTGTCTTTAGGTCCAATGTTCGATTTCAGCGTTTTTCCACTCCATGCGCTTTTTAAAACCTTAATCATAACACATCCGTGACTAACTACAGTTGCATATTTGGTGTTATTTATGTCAATAGACTTATATGAAAATGAACGAATTAGTTGGGTTGGTTCACTACTTGGGCCAATTGACCCAATGGGTCTAAGCGGGGTCCAACAGCTGAGCCACTTCCGCAATGGCAGGCTTGACACGTGGACTATATCTATTGGTTAAACGCTTTACTTATTGTAATTGGATATATTTTCTGCACTCCAATCATGTCCCCAGTAAGCCAACAAAAGTCTCCTCCAGAAAGTTAATTACATTCGTGGTCACTACTTTTTTAACTAAAGTTCATATTGGTCACTAAAACTTCATTTTATTTTACAAGAAGTATCAAATTCAAGTAACTTCTAATTTACTCTCATTGCAGACGTGTTATCTAGGAGAAATAATATAAAATAAAAAATCTAGCATCATAAATGGGCTAGACACCTGCGTGACATACATCTAGATATGCCACATCAGTTAGTAGTGAGTCTACATTGGCCCGCCGGTTTGATTGCGTTTGACATTATATGTGATTTTATATCATTTTTGGTTATTTAGTGTTTCACTTTTGTGTTATTTTCTGATGTTTGTTTTTCTTCTTACTGTTTTATTCCTCATATTGTAGATTCGTAATAATATATAGTTCAAAATATTACATCCTCCTTCAATTTAACCTTATGTCTTGACAATTGAGTCGGCATATACCTTATTTGCCTTGAAATGTTCTTGGCGGTGAAGTCAAATCCTGAAGCTAAGGTACTAAAGAAAAATTGACCAGTAAAATTTTGTTCAAAACTAATAATGCCATTTGTACTTCATATTCATTCGTTTGACAAAAATGCCATTAATCTAGTAGTGTAATTTTCAACCGACACTTAACATTCACTAAACAACGTACATAGAATAAATTAAACATCTCTATTAAATTCAGAAACGACTTTAAAACAAAATAAAGTGTAGTAACCTATTTGGAATGCCCTAAAATCAAGTGACTACAGTACCAATGATCTTATGATTAGTTTATAATATATTTTGAAATTTAAATTTTTAAACACTTACCTTAATTTGATTGGTTAAATTTTATTAAAAAGTAAAAAATTATTATTTAATAAGATGGATATATGAGGTGTCAATATAACAAAATGACAAGTGTCACAAACAATTTAAAATTCAAAATGTATCATAAACGAATTGATTATAATAAATGCCAAACCAGCCCTTTTAACTCCATTTTCGCTTCCTGTCTTCATTGTGACAAAGCTGGATAACGACACTCAAATCTCAACTCTCAAGGTGCAAGTTCAAGCTTCGATTCAAGGTTTCAATTCCTGAACTCTTTTGATTGTTATTAGTCTTCAAATTTCAATATGGTAGGAGAGAGGGTAGTGGAGATTACAGGTTTGAGAGAAGATCTTGTACTGAAAGCTTGTAGATTAGCCATTCTAGCCCATGAAAAGTCTCCTGGGAAGCCCTATATTTATGAGAAAACTAGAGGTTCCACAGATGCTGTTTTTGCCTTTCCTGGATCATGGCTGGTGGATCATTGGTATAGTCGATCGCCTTTTGGAGAAACTAAGGTTGATGTTTCCAAGTTTCCATCTTTAGAAAAGTATTGGGACTGATGAAGTAGCCCTTGTAAATCAAGCATTCAGCGTGAGATTTGAGCAACTTTTGATCAGGACAACACTAGAAGCTGAGGTATTCAATATCTATTCATTTTTACTTTGTTGGCTTCTTTTGCAATGTATTATTGTCAATGTACCGAAGGCCAATTGTTCGAGAAACTGTTCGAATAAGGCAAACAGGTTTCGTTTCGATTCCATTTCTTTTTCAAAAATAGGGATTTTCACGAGGAGCATTCCTTCTTCATGTATGTGTCTGTGTGATATGAAATTGAGAACGAGCAAAGAAGTTACTGGAATTTGCTGTTGATATTTTAGTTTTTCATGTAATTTTATTGGAGTGTCATTTTGGAGGTATGAAGATGGACTAAACTTGAAGTGGTTTTCACGTGGAAAAAGCAGTATCAGATAGAAAGCAAGTAGTGTTTACAGGGCATTCCTCAGGTGGTCCAATGGCCATTCTTGCAGCTATTTGGTTCTTAGAGAGATACATAAGATCAAGCATTTATCAGATTCCTCCTTACTGTGTGACATTCGGATCCCCCCTTGTTGGCAATCGAATCTTTCCTCATGCTCTGAGGCGAGAGAACTGGGCACGGTATTTTGTCAATTTTGTGATGAGGCATGACATTGTCCCTCGAATAATGCTTGCCCCTTTCTCCTTGACCGAACCAGGATTGAAGCTAATGCATGAACTTACAAGTTCAAAATCCCAGTATTTTCAGCATGTTTTTGTTGCAAATACTGATGTTGCATCGGCTTTCTTCTTGTCTGTCATGAGAAATGCTTCGTCTGTTGCAAGCCTTGCGGCGTGTAATCTCATGGGATGCACAAATCTGTTACTCGAGACTGTCTCCAGCTTCATTGAACTCAGCCCTTATAGACCTTTCGGGACTTACATTTTCTGTACTGGAAATGGGAAACTAGTAGTTCTTGATAACCCTGACGCTGTCCTGCAGGTGTTGTTCTATTCCCTCCAGTTGAGCCCTGAAGATGAAAATTTGGAATTTCTTTTTGGAATGTTTAAGGAACATTTGGTCTATGAAAGTGAATTGCAGGAGAGCCTAAACATGCAAAATGTGGTCTATATAGAAAATCTTGTGGATGGTCCCTTGTCTTCAGATTCAGGCACAAATTATACATCAACAACAATGAACTCAGCCCTGAATGATTTGGGCATGGTAAGAAATCCATAGCTCCACAATTATTCGACTAATTCAGTTGCTAATTTCTTGCTGTTTGATTCTTAGAGCACAAGAGCCCGATTGTGTTTGCGTGCTGCTGGACAGTTGGAGAAGCAGAAGCTGGAAAATCAGAGAAAGGCAGATTCTAACAAAGACAACATCAGAGAAGGATTACGAATGATACAGGAATATAAGACCAGCTGTGAAATTCGCAAAATTGGCTACTATGATGCTTTCAAAAACCAGGGAGACACAACTGACTTCAATGCCAATGTCAAGAGGGTGGAGCTAGCCGGGACAGTGGACGAGATCATTGAAATGATTAAAAGGTCTGAACTACCAGATGGATTTGAGGGCCGGAAAGAGTGGATTGAACTAGGGACCATGTACCGTAGACTGGTGGAGCCTTTGGACATAGCTAACTATTATAGACACTTAAAGAATGAGGACACAGGACCTTACATGGTAAAGGCTCGACCAAAGCGTTACAGATTTCCGCAGAGATGGAGGGAGCATGGAGAAAGAATGCCTGACGGAAAATGCTGGGAAACTACTTTCTGGGCTGAGATTGAGGAATTGAAAAGTAAACCATATACAGAAGTGAAGGACAAAATCTTGTGGTTAGAGAAACAGGCATTTGAATGGCTTGAAGATGGAATTCTGAGCAAAGACGTACTCTTGGATGAGACTACTTTTACTAAGTGGTGGAAAGCATTGCCTGTTCAACACACATCAAATTCCTTAATTGCTAAGTACTTGGGATAATCAGTCTTGACATTTGCTGATCCTGACCCAGCTAAAAAGTGATATTTTCATGTTAGAAGAACATTATTAATGTACCATTGTTTCAAGGACTGAACTGAGAGTGCCTGATTGTCAGTTCTGTGTGATCTTAATGACTTGTTCCGAGTTATGTCATCGCTCCGAAAAAGAACAAAATGTGAGGTCATATGTATGTTTTCTCGATGTGCCAAATATTGTTGTAAAACTCTAAATCCTCATTATGTTGCATTTATGTAATCTACTTTTCCTTTTCCTCTCGTCCTAACTCCTAATTATAATCTTCTTTTTATATTGAAAAGCATTTATTTGTTTCTCTACTAATATATACTCTTACTAAATTTATCCGTTCATATCCATTACTAAGAAAATTATCTGCAAAATTTGCCTATTTAATCCTAGTGAAAAAGCAAAAAAATCCTGCATAAATAGGACAGAAGAAGCACTTACAAACTGAGAGTCGAGTAATGGATTATAAAGTTCTTTGATCTCAACCCTTTTGGAGTTGTGTCTTGGATTATGACTAATGCAAAATATTATTGCCAGAACGACAATTCAAGAAACACCATCGGATTACCATGTATAAACAAGAGACAGAAAATGACTTGAAATAAACTGACTAAAGCATAAATCCACTTTAATTAAAGGTAAGATAAATCTTCTACACAAAAGAAGCAAGAATGGAAATGTGAATGGCCATTGGTTATCATCAAACAAAAACATCCTAGCCTTCCTGTCAATACAAATTATACAGCAAGCAATGGCAATAACACTACAACTTTGCTACAATTCAACTTCCTAGTTTGTACCACCAAACCCTGCTGCATGACTCAAGATAGATGCACATGGTTTAGTTTCAGACACAAAACCCATATAGCCTCCACGACAGCTCCAATACAACAAAGCAATGTAAAGAGTTATGTACAACATTTTGCTATTCCTGCTACGCTTTGCTGGTTTGCTACTAAGTGCACATACTCAGAGAGGCAAAACTTTATTTAACGGTCAAGATTCCAGTATATGCATTACAGATTTCAAAGTAAAGGACACTGCAGAGTTTTGAGAAACATCACATCTGAGCTGAGAGTTATACTAGAGTTGAATCAACAAAATCTCATGGAAGCAACTATATATGCAGTTTACAAGCAAGCAAATTGTACCCTGGCCACATCTACTGCAGTCAGAATAGCAACAAGAAGTTGACAAACGTTCTCGTACTATTCATTGAAACATTTTTAACTGGATGCAAAATAGCTTGGGAGGGAAGAATGAAATTTCTTAACAAACATATTTCCATGTACAAAAGTGAATTTAGAACTTAATTAATGCCCTATAGAATACAATAAAAATTATGACAAAGAGCTGAGTTCAATGAATATCCTAAATGCAGATCCTCAGAATAAGCATCAAAAGTCTTTAACGTCTTTCTGTTTCAGAAGTTCCTGCGCCCATGCTTACCCATTACAGTTCACTTCATAAGCATTACATCTTACACAGAATAACGTTTTCTCAAAATGAAGGACAACTGATATTTAGCACTCCAAGTCAGCCAATGTCCACACAACTACAGTTAGATAGCAAACAGATAGCTTCAAATGTGGGAAAGAAATTCAAAATAAAAAAACCAAGAAAGTCAAGGCCTTAAAGTAATTAAGCACACAGCTTACTGTTTTTATGCCGAATGCTGTTAAGTTACATAAAGCCACATACAATTTGCCAAAAATCGCTTATCCCCGATCCTCATATAGATGAAAAAGAAATCTCAGAATCAAATTTTCTGGATGTTAACCTAGCACAATTGCGATAACAAAGATTCTACTATCACATTTTTGGCCCCAAGTCCATACCAAACAGATGTAGAAGTATGAAAGACTTAAATTAAACGATTGAACTACTTAAAAATAATAAGCACACAAGGGATGACACGGGATAAGATGGAACATGTAATATCCGTCTATTTAAAACAATGTGAGCGGGGTAATTTGAGTTCCATTATGTGTATGTAGCATGATCCTAAATTAAGATGTCATCACAACAGATAAAGCAGCAGATATCCTGTTAAGTCTAAGGAAATAGCTACCAGGAAATGTAGAAGACACAAGCACAGGCAAATTGGATGAGATCGGAAGAGCATATCATTTAAAAAGTTGTTTCACAGTATTAGCTCATATTTCGTCAACAAAAAGCACATATGATCTCAACTAGATACGCTAAATCCCAATGAAAAGAACTTGCTTGATTCAATTTCTATACCACACTATCTATTCACATAACTGGCCTTCTACATCTTCACAATTTCCATACCAAATATTTCGCCAAATTCATAGGAAACTACCCTGTGTGTCAGAATCACATATCTAGGCAGTGAAAATCAGAATCTAATGGTAAAAAGACGCCAAACATTCACCAAGAAAAAAGAGAATTCCAGCATACAAGTTTGACAAAACAGAGACTCTTCCTAAGACCTCGATGTCATGCTACAAGAATGGGCCACTTGAAATGTCAGGCTGCCTCCAATCAAAGTTGCCTCTCCCTCTACATGCGTAATCTCATACTGGTTCCTGCAGCCTGGGCAGCGTCCATCCTCCTCAAGAATCCTTTTGTGACAAAAAAGGCAGAGCTGGTACCCGCATGAACATGGCTTAAACAATGAGTCTGTGAAGTCCAAGTCCTCACAGCATATAGGACATGATGTGGTTGAGTTTGTATAGTCCATTTCCTCACAGCACATTGGCCAAGGAGTGGAGATGCCTGGGCGAACAACCTTACGTCCCCAAGCACGCGCTCGGGGACTGAACTGGCGCTTGGCATTTAAAGGCAAATTATACTGCCTCGACAAACTGGGCAGACCCTGAGGACGATAAGCATCATCATGACGCCACGCCTGGCAATTACGGGTTGATGCTCCTCCACTCTCTCGCTTTGATTTTGTAATTTCTACTCTTGTAAATGACCGGTTTGATAATTCTGCTCCAGAGAGAGAACGCAATGTATTTGCATGTTTCTCCTGAACCAGAGAATGTGATCCCAACTCAGGCCTGTGCTCTTTCTGCTTGTCATAGGTAGATGCCAAGGCATCAGCCACAGCCTCCCAATCATCCAAGCATTGGTCCCCCTCATTGTCCTCACTCACGTTACTCGAAAAAAACCCATTGATACTGCCAATGCTGCTTTGGCTACTGTATCTAGCACTGTCAGTAAAATTCATTCCTGAATTGTTACTGCACAACGCGCTGCTGGTATAGCTGGCAGGGCTGTCTCCAGGCCATGATTCAAAATCACTGTATTGATGCATTAATGATCCATCACCATAGTTCTCCTCCATACTTGTTAACTTTATTTCAAGCCTCTCCAATGATTGGTGGCCCCTTTCATTGTCCGAATGCACCGAGTGTGAACCACGTGTTCCTACCCCATCAATCACTTCCTCCTTAGGGGGGCAGTTAATTTTCACTGCAAATTAAAAAAAAAAAAAGTCAAAATAATTAATTAAAAATTCTAAAGTTTCTAATACAATTACATGCGCTTGCATATAGAACAACTCAAGCAAAGGGACATGCATAGGTATCAACACGCATAAGTAAGCAAATAATCCAAATGCATGTGGAAGAAGAACAAAGATCTCCAAGAAACCTTGAGATAACCACTGGTCACGACGAGCATCCAGTTTGCATTGTTTCAGTTTTGCAGACCGGTGACCCTGAGCCTGAAGTTTCAAAAAAGAATTATCCATAATCAAAACAAGAACTAACAAATCACTAAAACGGAACTGATAAATAAGCAAATAGAATTCACAAAATTGCTGTAAAATAAAAGAAGGAATTCGCTCGATCTCCCTCAATCTAATTGAAATTAATAAAAAAAAAGAAAAGAAAAGAAAAAGAAAAAGAGTAGATTTTAGCATCTGGAAGACTGGAACATATTCGAAAAAATAAAATTTCGGATAACATAATTCAGAGAAAAAAATAATGACAACAATTGCATGCAGATACGTTGTGTTTGTTACTCTTTCCAAAATTTAAAGAAAATGAAATTCACTCGATAAAATTAAAATCCACAAATGAAAATGAAAAAAAAAAAAATCTACTCAAATCTCAAATACTTCCACCTTTCCAATGACATGAAATATTTCAAATTCCGCATCAGAATAAGTTAATAAACGTGTCAGAATAAGTTAATAAACTTAAACGTCCAGATACATTACATGCATTAAATTGTCGGAAAAATCAAGAAGACGAAACAAATACCCTTTTTTTCTTTGCACAATCTTTGGAATTGCGGTTAGAGGAAGCTAAAGCCATTGCAGCATTCGAGGCCGAATCAGAACTCATGGCTGAGTTAACTCCGAAAAACCCTAACTTGATCGGAGAGAGAGAGAGAGAGAGAGAGAGAGGATGCGAGAGATATAGAGAGAGAAAGCAATAACGGAAACTCCTCTGTTTCACAACACATTCAGGCTTCTGTTCCACCACTCGGGTATGTATAGATTGGTCAGATAACGATTTTGCCATCAAATTTGCAATATTTGCGACGAGGTACCCGCTAGCGGACGCGAGCGTATTTAACATGTACGAGCGAATACGTGAGGGATTCGGTGGCTGAACGACTAAAAAACATCTCCCGCCATCGGGTTCGCATATCGTAAAAGTCGATTGGACAACTCACTTAATGAATTATTTCACTATTGTGAATTGTTCAATAATCTCCCATATGTGTGACGAGTGCAGAAGTTTGTCCCACTAAACATATAAAGGGAGATAAAAGTCAACTAAACAATGACATTTTCCGTTGAGCGGTGTTGAAACTATATTATTAGAGTTAATGTACAGTATCAGGCATTATTCCCTATTGGAAATGTGGTTAAAAACTTAACTTGTTGGTTTGTTACTGTTGTACGGCCATTTTTGTTACACTCATATATACAATGATGTTTTAAAGGGTAAATTTCACAAAAGGTCTATAACCTTTACTAAATGTAGCAATTACATCTATAACATTTTTTTCAGCTTATAGAGTTTTTATCTTTTCAAAAATTCTCACGCAAAGTCCCTACGAATAAAATCCGTCCCTTTTCTACTGCAAAAGGGAAATAAAATGAATTTTTTACCCCTCTCATTAAATAAAATAAAATAAAAACAATAAAATAATTTTTTAATAAAAGAAAAATAGTAAATATTCTTATCACACCACCAAACTCACAACCGTATCTAGTAAAATTCATTGACGGTTTCTCCCCTCAATTCCTTGACATCTTTTAACCATCCTCGCCCATTCAGCATCCATTGTCATTGAATTTTTTTTAATATTTTTCCTCATTTAAAAGAAAGCTCTGTTTTATCCTAAATTTAATATCTGCGGTAAAACGGTCATTCTTTTTCCCTTTAACTCTATCCATAGAACCTGATATGATACTTTTTTGAAACGTTAAGGATTGCAAAAGTTGAAAAAAAAAAGTTAGAGACGAGATTGCTACATTCAATGTGTGTTTCTTTAAGAAGTTTAAAATTTCGATCGACATATTGCCTTTTTTTTTTTGGTTAATTAATCCACAATTAACACCTTGTTCTCCAAGTAATTGTAACATGATTTCTAGCATTGCCTTTTTTTTGGTAACCCGCGATTAAAACCTTGTGCTCCAAGTAAGTTATAAATAAACATGTCAAATAATTGAAATATTTTGATTATTATTATGGAACATTATTTTATTAGATAATAAGTGCTGACCATTTTGAAAATTTTCTCTCTTAGTATAACAAAAAGCTCTTATATCGCTTCCATTATTCTCCATCCTTTCCTTTCCATCAAAATTTCGCCTCTTATTATTTTATTTTATTTTTTTTTAAAACAAATTACGCCCCTTATTTAGTTTGACAGTTGTACTCTATGGCCTGAAAACAGAATATTAATTAATTTTTTAGTTATAGTAATATCTATATTAAGGAGGAGGTTTTACCGCATATCTTCTATCGCAAATAGTAACATATATATTATATTATATTAGTATAGCACTCGTGTAATGTACAGTAAGAACAACGCTAAAAAATATAAAAATATGAATACGAAAAATGAATGAGAAATACTTAGTTGAAAGATATAAAAACATGAATATACATCAATAGAAATAATTAGACTAATAAACTCATTAATTGAAATTTTTCCTATATTTAATGAACCAATCAACTTACGTGGCATGGATATAAGTCTTTATTTATTAAACATAGCACCACATCTTAATACAACCACATGCTTAAACTTTAAATTGACTCTTTGCATTTTGAATATCGTTGAAATTTCAAAAATTTTCACCTTTTATGATTTTGAAACTTAAACTTATCAAAAAGGGAACTGGTTTGAAAAAAGAATAAATACTTGTTTAAAATTTATTAGATGTTGATTTTTTGACAAATAAATATAAATGCAAAAACTTTTTAAGTTTCCAATTTCCCACTAATTATGCTAAAACATTAAAAATTCTTAAGGAAAAAAAACTATCCATGTAATCTTTGCATATTTCCAATGAGAATGAGGCTAAAATCTCTCTAAAAAAGTTATTGACATTCAAGTAAAGATCACTAAGGTGAACTAAGTTCACAAGAGCTTTCTAAAATTATAGTGCAAGTGCACTAAGTGTTTTAACTCTATCAACCATCATTGACAACGTTTCAACGAGCCCTTCTGCTTACAAAAAATATATAAGCCATATAACATTTCTCACTACATACGTTTTCTATAAACTTATAGCTTGTTTGATTGTGTTTGTTTCTCATGAAAATATCAAATTCATGGGGAAAATTCAATTCTCATGAGTTTCTTTAGAAAATGGAATTAAATTTCATGGTAAGGGAAAACATGGAAAAATAAACAAAATATGATGTCATCAGTTATCTTAAAGCACTAGTCAAAGACAAGAAATATGGTAGAAACTATACTTAATTTAGATTGTTATAATATAATATAGATAGAGAATTTAAGTTAATGAAAATTGTAGGGTATTATTGTCTTTTTAAGTAAAAAAGTTAGATCACATAAAAAAGTGAGATTGGAGATTGAAATTATGAAGTTTAAAAGGTACACAACATGATGAAATTTCAGAGTTAAATTAATATAGATGTAGATTTTAGGTTAATGAGAATTGAATGACATTATTGTCTTTTTCAATTAAAAAAGTTAAAAAAGTTATATCACTTAAAAACAGTGAGATGTGAGACTGAATTTTAAGTTTAAAATATTAGAATTAAATTACACAATAAGAAAACTTCAGAGTTAAATTACATAAATTAGTCATTTGAAAATAGAAATGAATAAAATAATTTTAAAAATATGACATCAATTATGACGTCAGTGATTTAGACAGGAAAACGTGTTTGGACTACTCTTAATCTAAATATATATATATATACACACATATATACATATAGATATAGATATGGTGTTAGATAATTAATAAACTCGCACCAGTCAAATGCTGCAGGTCAATATTTCGAATTTAAAAAAATAATAATAATAATAAAAAAAAAACCAGAGAAAAATCACTTTATTTTTAAAGGAAGGTATGAGGTTTCATCGGGTTAAGAATTGGGAATCTGTTTGTTGAAGGAACTCTCTGTTCTGAATTGAGTAAAGTGAAATGGCTGAAGAACAATCGAAGCTCGAATTTCTAACAGAGGCGACACCGGTGCCACCAGTTGGAAAAGAGGAAGAACAGAACCTCCAAGTAGAAGAAGAGAAAGATGAAGAGAAGAAGCAAATGATTGAAATGCAGTCATGGGAGCAACACTCTGCCGTGATAAGCATCCCTCGTTTCGATTACAACGCTCCCTCTGCCCTCCTCCAACATTCGCACACTGGGTTCCTAATTACCTGCCCCATCAGTCAGTCTTTATTCCCCTGCGTGTTTTTTTGTGTGTACAGCTACTCTTCAAGTCTTATTATAATTCAATTTCGTTATTGCAACATTCTTCTGTTCTTCTCCCGGGCTACTGAATTAATGCGCTGCTAGAGAGGAATCGTGATGACTCTTTATGTGCAGACTTTCTTAAGTAATGGCCCACTTCTTTTTTTTTTTCCTTCCTTTTTCCCCCCTTTTTGGGGCGGGCGGGTGGTGTTTTAGTTTTAATCTTCCCATCACAGTGTATGCAAAAAATTCTCTTTATCTAGTAATGTTTAGAATTTCTAAGTTTTAACTGAAGAAAAAGGGTACGCATTTCCAAGTAGATATCATGTCTTCAAGAAGTAGAAGATGATTTCTTTCACAAAGTTTTAGCATGAACAGAGTTTCCCAAGAGTTATGTAATATTTTTTTTCCCATGTTAATTCTAGCTGCAATTTGTGTCTGATGAAGTTTTCTTTTGTTCCAGAGAGGGAGAAAAGTGCCACAAAAGAAGCCATGTCTATCTTTGAAACGGTTTGCTTATCATTTCCTGTTGATGTCATTCATGTTTGGCCTTTTAATGTTAAATTTCTAGCGTGTTACAATTCTATCAGCTAAAAGTTGGAACTTGATGTTTCAATTGTGAGTGCTGTTTCTATTTTCTTTTTATGTAATCACAAGGATGCTAAATTGTTGCCCTCTCGTGAAATGGGTAAGCTGCCAGTTATCACTGAATATAATGTAGAAAAACAGATGCAATATGTAACTCAACCTAGACGGGGGCACTTTTTTGCCCCTACTGAACCTTGCCAACCTAGGGCGTGGGAGGAAAACGTAGAAGAGAGTGCTTTTGACTCATAAAGCTATCATATACTTCTTATCTTTCTTTTTAGTCTTTTAATGTTTCTTTTCATTACTTGATACAGAGCTTGTTCTTGGGAGCTTTATGTGGATATAGATTTATGAAAGTTGATTTTTTTTGGGAGAATCTGTGGTTGAAATAAAGAAAGATTATTTAGAAGTGTGGAAATTTGTTTTTTGTACAAAATATGTGGTTGGCATTGATTTGATAAATTTTTTACTTTGTATAAAGCTCCCAAGAACAAGCACACAATGTCCTGATCCCCTCCTTTTTAACTCTTTTTCTCAATCAATAAAATCAATCTGTGTATATGCTCTGTGTGACACAAGATTTTGGTGGTTTCCTTGTTCCTTTTTCCACTGCCACCTGTACACACAATATTGGCTCTGTGGGCTAACAGGGAATTAGTTTTATTAAACATTGCAGTTTCTTGGATCTCATGATAGCTACTCTAGAGGTATGGAGAACTTAGACGTAGATGCTGCTGCTAAGAGAAGAAAAACATTAGTGGCAGCCATTGAAGGGGAAAGCTTGAGTAGTTCACAAAGTACACATACTCCTTGTGGAGATTCTGGTAATGATCCTGTAGACAGCACAGCTTAGAAATTCTCATTATTATTATTATGTCTTGAAATAAGCCATTTGAATACGTCAATGGCAGGTAAACTTAAAGAAATTTCTGTCTCCCTTGCAGACTCAGGTGTATATGTTGGTAAAGTTGATGATCTTTCTCTAGTCAAGCTGACACGAAGTGGTTTGTTACTCTTTACCTTTCCTAGGAGTGCATCTCCTCCTGTTGTGGATATTGTCTCAAACATCATCCATTCTCTTCCGATCTGGAAGTTTAAGGTCACCGCTGTAATTTGCTTCTTGTAATCCCCTTTCCTCTATACTGTTCTTTTGTTTCTACACATTCCTGTTGTACTGTTGTTGATCCTTGCATAAATTGCAAGTCATTCCCCGTCTTTTTCCTGATCACATTTCCTTTGTTTAGTTCTTGATATTTCGTGGAGTGCTACAATTTTCTATAGTAAGAATTTGTCTTCATTGTCTGAAAAGAAAAATGAAATGGAAACCTGAAAATCAGTTATGATGGTCTGGATCAAGTGACAGAGCTAGCAATATTTTCATAATCCAAGAAGGATGGATTGTAAAATTGGTAGGCAAAGATTTCATCTTTTCAGAAAAGAACATAGGCAAGCTGAGTTTACTGTTTTTCAAGTCAATAATTTATAGGGCGTGCCGAGATAGATCGGAAGAGCGTCGTGAGGGAAAGAGTGTAGGCAATGGTCTGTGTAAAATATAACGGTAGGAATATTATTGCTAACGAACATTAATATTTTATACCAACAAGGAACAAATTACTAGATTACTTAATGCCACAGTAGATGGCATCATGATTTGCAGCTGTAGTCTAACATTTGCCAATTATTATTGTTTTCATTTCTTTCAAGTCTTGTTTAAGCATTGTTGGATATCAAGAAATGGCCAATAGAAAATGAAATATAGTGCTTTATAGTCTGATATTCACATAGGGCAGTTGTAACGGTTAGCTAACAATGAGTGTAGGTTTAGGGAAAGTAGAAAAGAAGAAACAACGAGCTCACTTTTGGTGGAAATAGTAATTGATTTGTGATTTTAATAAGAAACAAAAAGAGTTAAATTTAACCACAGTCCTTGCTTTGTTGGCAACTTATTAAATCCCTTCATGGTATGTGCTTATGCAAAGTTGCGAACAGAGGTTATAAAAAGAATATATATATATATATATAATTTAAAAAAAAATATTTTTTTGCTTTGTTATTGGTCATGCGTCACTTTATTAGGCAAGACACTCTTCACTAAAATACACCAAGGAGTTTACATATTGTACTGTGACTCTGGTCTCTGATTATATAATATGTGAGTTGGTTGTTCATTCTCTGTTTACTTTATGTTAATTTACATAATCTTTATATCTTGAACTTGAAGTTTGTGTTATACATGATATTGACTAATTTTCTTTGATTAACATTTCTATCTACTTGCTGCTCCAGTACATATCATAATATGGCATTCAATCTGTGATGCAGATGGTGTCATCGTATCTTCCCGATCCAAGCTACATGTAGTTTAGATGAGAATGAAATTCGTAGTGCTGTAAGCAAGCTTGTTAATCAGTTCATAACAGATAAAAAGAATGAACTTGCACATCCTTTCAAGGTATGATGTGTTTGTGGTTAATATGTGGATGAAGAGAAGGATGAATTGATTATTAGTCTTTTCAAGAACAAGTAATGTAATTTCATATTTATAACTAAAAATATCCGTGTCTTGTTTATGAAGTTCGTTCTCTTCATGAACTAACATTAGGACATGCTGTAAATATTTTACTTCTGGCACCAGGCAGAGCATACATCTAGCAAAGCATCTAATTGATTGAGAAAAGAACTCGTCTTTGGAACCATCATTCTTTTCTTTTTGAAAATTATTCAGAAGTCTCCCTATAGGGCCAAAACTTTGAGATCGGAAGAGCACACGTCTGATTTTCGTGGATAGACCCACATAGAACTAAAGACATTGTAGTTTGCAGTTGGGTATAACAGAAGAGGGATTGAGGAGACTGAAATGAAAACAACAAAAGCAGCGCTATTGAATTCAGATATGTTACCTATGTTAGATCGCGACAAGTGCTTTACCATTGTGGCTGCTGCAGTTAAAGATGTTATCCCAGATTCACTCGTGGAACTGAAATGCCCTGAGGTAGATAGAAGTTTGATGAATCTATATCACTTTTGTGTTTTCCATTGTTCTTAAATCTCTTCCTCTACAGGTTGCTGTGCTTGTGGAGGTATTGCCAGTTTCCTCGATCCCTGGTGGGTCCATAGTGGTATCCGTTTCTGTTCTTCCTCGACACCTTATTAATGCAAAACCACGACTCAGCGTCAAGACATTGGCGTCAGATTTGAAGCAAAAGAATGGGAAGAAAACCTGAAGTCAATGCTATTTTGGAAAGACGCCTTTTGGAAAGACCAAATATCTATGCTCTTCCAGATTGGTGGTCAATTCTGACACGGGTTTGGCTGTCCTAGAGATTAACGAAGCAAGGTTCACTGGTAATTGGGGATGAGGTATATGAAAATTTCATTTTAGAATAACTTGTGTTAGATGTAACTTGGAAGCTCATGGTTCAGCAATAAATCATCGTCAAGAGTTGCATCATTTATCGAGCACAAAGATAGTAGGATTTTTTTTTGGTTTATTGGTTTTTTTTTTTAATTTATTATTTAAAGTATATATAATCCAACATGTATGTCGTGGATATCAGTTACATGCATCAAGGATAATAGTACAATGGTTCATTTTGCCAGTTATCTTTGACCAACTTCAGTTAACCTTGGTGCCTTTGCCAGCTTATCGAGCCTTTTTGAGTTTTGCCTTTCATGATAATAATAACCGGGCTTTCTAGTTCAGAAATGCTTATTTCTAACGTAATTGCTCCAAGTTGATGTCCTTTACTATGTCGTTGAAGCAAGCTATGGTCTTTCTTTTTTCCTTTCCTTATATATATATATATATATATTGTTCCTCAACTTGGTTTACTTGTTAAGTGATTATGAACTTGGCAATTTGGCTTGGATCAAGCATGGTTGGATCTTTCTTTCTCAACAAGCAAGAAATTCTTGGTCCATGAATAGCAGATGGAAGAGCAGTGTTTTGAGATGGACGATGTTAATTTGCCACTCATAACTCATAAACCTCACTTGGATTAGAGATTCACATAAGAACTCATTTCCGAGAAGCATATTGTTCATATCATTGCTCACGAACTGTACAAAGACCGACCTAGATTGCACACAAACTGCACTGGTATTACTCAAGAATTGCACAAAAACTGCACGTAAACCATTTGATATCATTCAAAAAAATGAATTAGGTTCCTCAAATATAACCAAATTGATCGAGGCAAAATAGAAAAATAATAGCAACAACTTTGTTCCAATTTGGAAAATGGAGAATCGATCTCATTAAAAATTTTAAGCCGCACCAGCACAAGATATCTACAGTCGGCAACAATTTAAGGTACTACAAATTCAGACAAAAACTATTAGCAACTTTAAATACTCAATGGGTGCTCCCTAAATGATAAATATAAATAAATATTGGAACAAGTCTTCAACAGCAAATTGCCGGCTTCAACTATGGACTGCCGTCACGTCCTGATCCAGAAAAACTGTATCCTTCAGTCCTTCACCTTTCCTATATTTCCGCACACTTCTGAATGGAAGGATGAAACAGAACATTCATGGACGACCCTTCTTCTGAGACAATGGTATAAGCTGTCAATATGAAGATGCCAAACGTTAAGAACTTGTCTAACCCAGAGAAAACCATTCACACGAGTACCAATTCAACATAACCTCCATTAGACGCCATTTGCACATTTCACTACTTCGAAGGGGCATGAATTATGAAAATGGGAAAGAATATGCACTTCAGATTTGCCTCAACTGTATCTAACCATTTTATTTCTCTTTAGAGAACCCAGATTATTGCACATAGATTGAAAGGTCTGGAACCAGTGCTTATAAATGGACCTGAATTCAGCAAAACAGCAATGGATTGTTCGAAGAAGACAAGCACAGCTTCAGTTCCCAGGTGGGGTTTAAAGGGATGGCAGAGAAAACAATGGTGTAAGAAGCGTAGGGGTGGCAGAGAAAAAATAGTGCTTTGTGTATTTATGCTATTTGTTTTCTACACACTACTGTTAATTTGAAATTGTTGGAAAGGAGCTGACATGTTAGAAATATTTGCAAGATCCAGAATGCCCCACTGGTTGCAACTTCAAGCCACATTCAGCAGAAGTATTGTTAAATTTTCCTTTCGCTAAATCAAGCTGCATTATACAAAGGAGAAATATCCAAATATGAACTGACACACACCCAGTCATTGATCAAATTTGGTGTAGAAATGGAAATGTACTACTAAGCCAAGATACAAGGATATAAACGTTGAGACAGCACAAAGACACAAGACATGCAAACAGAGGTTAAAAGAAGTTTGAAATTTAAAGGTCAAGGTATTGGTTAATTTAATATAAAATTAACTTAGTGTTCGTTAATTATACTACTCTTTGTCCCCCTTGTAGTTGAATGTAGAAGAAGAAATTGATCCAAAAAATTACTTCATACTACAAATTACAGCCCTCTCACTCATTTCTTGTCACATTCCATTTCCTAACCCATCTCCATATTTCTCCTCACAACCACGCAATCGGGACATCTCTTTTACAAATTTTAGGTTTAGGTTTTTAGAAACTGATTTCCTGAGAAATGATTTTATGAAAAGTATTATTTTTTGGGGTAGAATGTGTGATTATGAAGTAGTCAGGGAAAATGTTAAAAAAAGGCTCTTCTAAAGAATGTTTGGTTGACAATGAATTGGAGCAAGAATTGATTCTAAGAAACTCCACACATTATAAGTTGCAGTCTTGTCCTGCATTCAGTCCATCACAAATTTGCCATTACACAGTGCTTCAAGAATCACTAGTTCATTACGCTTAGCCTCCCCTTTTTATCATTTAAGTTTCAGTTATTTGGATTTACCGCGTAGGTGCACATCTGATGCTGTGTCAACAACTCCTCCGGTTCTTAGAATAAAAGGGCACACAGCATTTAGCATGCCAATACATGTCAAAGTGTTTCCGATGCCTGATGGTCTCCAAACATGTGCCGTCAGCTTGCTAATGCATGTCTAAGTTTGTCAACACATATTGGTGCCAAACATGGCTGTGGTTCTAAGATGTCAATGCTGCTCAGCAACAACGTAAAGATTTGAGCTTTTAAAAGTTAGACAGCAGACATCAGCTGCCAGCCTTAGAATTTATGCATGCCAAAATGCTGTGATTTAATCTAAGCAAATAATAATTCTATATATGCACAAGCATATGCATGCACAGATGTTGCACACGATGAATAACAACTTCCAACCTGTCGAGCGACTTGTGCTAGTGGTAGATCATCTTTAAATGATCTTGCTATCAAGCTTAGCTTCTGGTTATCTAGGTCTTCATCACCATTGTCCTCCTCACCGTTTTGTTCAGTCTCCGAATTTCCATCCGAAGTATCTGTTTCAATATACACATTCTCACTTGAAGGTTGCCTCTTCCGCTTCCTCTGAAATGTATATTTAAAGAATCTTTCCCTTCTAGCTTGATCAGGATGGCCAGTAGTATTTTCAGACAACGTTGACTGTAAATTATTCACTAGCAATTTTTCATCATCCACTTTACAGTCTGAGGTCCCTGAACTCGCTGCAGGCTCAGTACCCTGTCGCAAAAGCAGCAAAGTTTCAATCAATGCCTGATCCTGGCTCATTCCATCTTGAACATCACAACATTCTGCAAGAACTGCTTCCTTTCCAAAAGATTCTGCACAATCGAGCTCGATTCCTGGTTGAGGTTTGTCAGGGAACAAATTTGGTACCATCATCGAAGGATTTTCACCAGAATTAGCTTTAAATGCCTGAGTAGGTTGCAGTAGCCTATCATACTTTTCTCTACCCAAGAGTGTCACAGATTTCCTTTGCCTCATAGCTCTTTTCCGTTTTGAAACAAAAGATTTAGAGCTGCTGAGCTTGACATCATTTAATAGGTTTGTCTCGAGATCACTTAAAGTATTAGCCCCTTGAGCTGGTTCTACAAAGGTGTCTTCACACTCTCCAATCCTTGTCGACTTATCATGTTTCCCAGCATGATATGGTTCCTTATCCAGTAGATCCCTTTCACATGCACGAATTCTTTGTGTGCAACCCTTTCGGTACGGTCTAGGCTTTTTATTTCTCAGTATTATCGAAGGCAACTCTGGAATCACACTAAACGAATTGTTCGTAGGAATTGTTTTCTTGAAGACCTCATGCATCCGGGGAGGATGCTGAGTTCTAGCACCCATAGATATAGAAGATTCATTCTGTAAATTTTGTGCAGCACATGTAATGGATTGAGAAGAATAAAAATTATTCTCTTTTGGTACATCTCTGAGACAGGCATTATCAGGTTCCTCTACTACCTGCATTTTTTTGTTTTTCAACTGTTCCAGTCTCAGTTCTTCCCTGAGATTGTTTACGATATCCTCCGCTTCCTGGAGTTGAGCTTCAAGTTCTTCCATCTTCTTCTGCTGATTCAATGATGCTGCTTCTGCTTCACTTATCTGTATATGATCATATGTCAGCTCATAGATTGAAAGATATATTACAAGTAGAACAATGTGCGTGTATGAAATGTGGTTGCTTGTGCATGCTTTGTGTGTATTATGTGTCTTAATCATGTGTAAGTGTATGGTGTGAAAAGTAATGAAACTGATTTTCGGCATTGGAATAAACATATCTCCTTAGTCCAAACAAGTGGTGACAAAATAAATATAAGGAAAGAAAATTTGCTTAGGTTCACAAATTTCACTAATGAGGAATGTGAAAAACTGAAAAGGTAAGGTACAAAAGCTACTATCACAAGCTTGGTCCGTGGAAGGAAACAGTACAGGATTAAAAATTAAAGCCCTCATTTGGAATTTGTGATCATCATGAAGGCACCGAAAACAGTAAGTAGGATCAAGAGGAATGGACAAGTTCTGCAACTGCCATTTAATTTTTGCTAATATGCAAGCTCATTTTTGTCAATGAAGATCTTCTTTTGTCACATCTTAATCTGAAATGAAATGAAGTGCTTCCAGTATATCGCATGGCTCAGTTATCTTGCAAGTACGTCATAGACCAAGTATGTTCAGCTAAGCACAAAGAAGTAAAAATTATTTTGGGACATGTTCGTATACGTTTCATTGTCCTAGATCTTGATAAAAGGTTGATTAAATTGAAAGTAACTCTAACTTTCTCTGAAAATAATTATACTTCTTTATAGCTTTGACCAATATGAATTGCTTGTGTTAATTGTACTTAAACACCCCCCCCCCCAAAAAAAAAGGCAACATAACAAAAATCCAGACCACGCCGAATGGCTTATGCTAGAAGAAAGATTAGGGTTATGCATTAACAGCAACCTTCATATGAAGATCTAGGTTACTGCCTTAAAAATATCTAAATAAACTTTCGAAAAACAGATACTGGCCTTTTTAAGATCAACCAAAATATTATGGATAAAGATATGCCATAATTAGTTAACCGTTATTTCTGCCAAATACTTCCACAAAAGGCAGCGCTAGATGAATAACAGTCAAACAACACAACAAACCAACACTTGGCATACGTAGATTGACGTCTATCATGCCAGTTGGTATGGCTGCCAAAAATACACGTGCGATGGCAGTTCTTTGAGCGCTAAAAGAAGTAATAAATACTGCCCACCAAGCAATAATGCCACTTTGAAATACCTTTATACTAAAAGAAGAAATACCAAATTTAGGCATCTACTTGCTGCCACAGAAGAAGCGTCAATCAAGATAACAAAGAAATTACACAGATTACAGATTTTTTGACATGAGTGTCATCATTAGCTGAAGGCGTTCCGTCATTAACCACAAATAAGTATGATCTTGAAACAAACGCTACTGCTTGTCCCAACTTATGAATGCTATTTTATTGATAAATTCACAAAGAAAATTCCAAACTTACCAATACAAAATCCTCTCACATGTAAGAAAAACCACCAAAACAACATATTTCAAACTAACAGGATATGATTTCATTATTGAGATTTACTCTCGTCTTCTCCTAGAGTACCCCACCCAATTTAAGAATAATGAGATACAAGGAAGAGAGACAGAAAACTCAATATTGATTACACAGATTCACCTTAAAGTCCATCATTTGTTTGAGGCGCAGTAGCATCCTTCCGATCTCCTCTTTTGTGACCTTCAGTTCATGCTGATACCAAGCTGCCTTCCTTTCTGATTCCATTACCCTGGCTGCTGCTTCCTTCGCATTGTTCAACATTATATCTGCATATGCTTTCTTCAAAGCTGTCAATTGCTGCACTCCATAGAAAAATAGAATAAATCAGTTGCGTCTAAAAACTCCTGCAGATGCCTAGCTATTTGCATGTATAACTAAGAAAACACCAAGAATGGCATGTAAAGTTTCAGAAAAGAATTCAAACAATACAAATTCGACTAGAGCAGTTAAACGCAACAAATGTACACCCACCCAGAAATACTATAAAGCATCATAAAATAAATCTTTAAGAAAACAGACCATTTTCTTGGGGGGGGGGGGGGGGGGGGGGGGGGGGGGGGGGGGGGGGGGGGGGGGGGGGGGGGGGGGGGGGGGGGGGGGGGGGGGGGGGGGGGGGGGGGGGGGGGGGGGGGGGGGGGGGGGGGGGGGGGGGGGGGGGGGGGGGGGGG
>CAVNYN010228081.1:0-21649 GCA_963692815.1 Nyctanthes arbor-tristis | reverse complement strand
GGAAGTTTGGACTTCGGAGAGATGAGGAGGATACGCTGAGGCGTAGGGCCCTTGCGGAGGCTAAAGAGATGGTGGAGGTGGATGCTAGTGACTGGAACAACCGGTGCAATTGGAGTACCTCGCTGTTCTTTGGTACTCGGCGGAATGCTCTGTTCTGTAGGTCGTGGTTTTCGGCTTCGGGTGACCTAAAGTACGCATCTTTTATTGGGAATTTTGATTGTCATTTAGGTGGATTTACCATTTGATTGCTTAATCTTCTTTTTGATGAATTATTATTATTATTATTATTATTATTATTATTATTATACATTTAGGTGGATTTACCATTTGATTGTTTAATCATCTTTTTGACGAAATATTATTATTATTTTGATCAAATTATTATTATTATTTTCCTTGGTATTTTTCTAGCTCTGAGTAGTATTCGGATTAGAAGTACAAGATTTCAATTTTCTTTATTGTTGGAGACTCTTGAACACGTAATAGAAATTAGGGGTTGCTGATTGAAGAATCGGATGATTCTGAATTAGTAAATTTTCTTGATGATTTTTCTTTCCATTCATTTCTGATTTTTGCCTGATTCCTGGCGGAAGTTGGGTTTGCTTGATTCATTTTGTTGCTGTGTTTAAAAATAGCTCAGATGGTACGATGGCGTCTTTATCAAGGCATAACGCTCATCACAAACTTATTTTTGTAAATCTATAAGGAAAAAATTGATTGGCCCAGTTAATTAAGGTCATGAAATAATAATATGTAGACTATGGCCTATGGGAAGATAGATGAAACTGATAATTGAAAAAGAAAATGAAAATAAAAGAGAGAAAAATAGATACCGCGCCATGGATGCTGGAAAAAATCCAATTTTACTATTTAACTGTGCCAAAAAAAAAAAAACACAGGAGGGAATGCAGTTCCTTCTACAAAGGGTGGGCTGATAGCCTGGTAACCGCACTCAATGGTCCTTGTTAATTCTGTTTGGGAAACAAAATTTATAGGATTCAGCTTGGAAACATATGTTTATATAATTGAAGGGCAATGACTTCTCATTCTTAGTAGTTGGCGAATAGTGCCTACTACTTTTTGTGAGGCATGAATAAGTATCAGTTGCAGAAGCCAGTCGTAGTTGTTCTATGCTCTTGATACCAGGGGCGGATCTGGGCCGGGCCCTAAAAAAATTTATTTATTTATTTATTTATTTTCTTGTCCCCAACATTGTTGGGCTGGGGGTAAAACAATTTGGCTAGGGGAACCAAGGCTCAAGACCCTGCTCAATTACTCAAACACTTACGATCCCCTTTCATTTTGTACATTCCGGCTACCCCCAATATGTCATGCTGGCTACGCCCCTGCTTGATACTATTCATGCAGTTAATGGGATTAAGGGACAGGTATTTTGTATCATTAAGCTTGAAATGTGATCCTGCAACTATGGTTTCATCTTCTCTGGTGAATTATTGATTTACAGGTCTTTAATATATATTTTTTTCAAATGTGTGTGTCCGTGACTCATAAATTTATAATTTTCCTTTCTCATGTTTATTCATAATCATCACCGAGTTTGCCCTGAAAATGTGAGTATCCTACATGCATTTCTGTATATTTGCATTTGTTTGCATCAAATTCCTTCGTTCTAATAAAAGTCTAGAATGCCTGGTCTTGTCTAAAAAGAAAGGATTGAGGGCTGCTGCTGATTTCCACCATCTCGTGAATTTCATCCTCTGTGTTTATGGTTACCATGTTTTTCACTGCACTTACCTTTAGTCTTTGTTTTCCGGACTTCTCTCTTAAAGGAGATTTTTCATTTTCAGGGGTATTTTGATCATCATACATGGACTTAATGAACACAGGTCTGATCTAATTGTTAAGATTCATTTTTTCTTCAACTCTTCCCCATTTTTCCGGGGGATCACTACCCCTGACTCCTGTGTAAACAGAGGAGGCAAACTCTCATTCATGGATGTGTAACATGCACGGCCGTCATGTTCTGTTTTCAGTGGGCGATACACTCATTTTGCTAAACAATTAATCTCCTCCAACTTTGGGGTCTATGCAATGGACTGGACAGGTAAGTATCTGCTGCTTAGAGGCCATGAACTCAAACCAGTTGACTTTTATTTAATTATCAGCATGGCATCTGAATTTGTTGCATGGTTGCATGCACAGCTAATCAAGAAAATATTTATCCTTAAATCATATGTTGTGGACGGTCGATTTGATTCTATTTCGCATTTACCCATGCTGGATAGCCTACATTTATCTTTATTTGATAGCATTACGATTTAATTTGTAACTCTAGAATGATTCCTTTAAGACATCGAATCATACTATTTGGGGACACAGGTGACCCAAAGTTATTACAAAAGGGGGTTCAAATTACTTTATTACCCCCCCACAACTCAAGGGGGTTCAAAATTATTTCAGGGGTAATGAGTTAATCTGAACCCCCTTTTGTCATAGTTTTTGTTCATATGTTTGTCCAAATAGATTAATTCTCAAGTCATTAGTATGTATCTCCTTTCTACCTTTTAGAGACCTCAAAAATTTTGTTATCTGATCTTGGTTTTGAGATTGGGAAACTCTTTGCATACTCACAATGACCGATTATCTGTGGAACTAGAAAATTGTTCTAGTAAGTTGGCATGGGGGTTTTGTTTCTGCCCTTAAAAAGTTAAATTCTTTCACAGGTCATGGAGGAAGTGATGGACTGCATGGATATGTGCCTTCATTGGATCATGTAGTTGCAGACACTGTAAGTTAGATTTTCGTTTCATTCTATACTCATCTGGTCACCTGGCAGTGATTTTGTTTATACCACTCTTCCTCGTGCACTAAATAGAAAGTCGATATAAAGAGCAGTGTATGTTGCTATTTAACAGGGGGCTTTCCTTGAAAAGATCAAATTGGAGAACCCAGGGACGCCTTGCTTCCTATTTGGTCATTCAACCGGAGGGGCTGTGGTTTTGAAGGTATGGCTTTCTGGAGATTTGCAGAAAAATTCAAATACTCTCTTCCTCATTTTTAGGTAAGCTATATATGAACATCCATGATCTAGGTTCTCACTATTGCATGCTGGATTTGTCCTCATTGAAAATAGGCTGCTACGTATCCACGTATAGAAGCAATGTTAGAGGGTATCATATTGACTTCACCAGCGTTACGTGTCAAGCCAGCTCATCCTATTGTTGGTGTAAGTCTTCCTGTCTTGACATTTGAAGCATGTACCAATGATTAATCGGAGACAGTATTTGCTTGATTTTGCTGCTGAAGTACTTCAGTTATTCCGCATCTGCCGCATTCTGCATTATCTTTTTAAATGGAAGACCCCAATTTCACAAGTTATTACCGTATTTTTCTTATCCTCAATATCTGCTCTAAAAGCTTCCGATATAGATTCTCATTTTTGGAACAGTGAAGATTTATTATTACTTTCACAAAGCAGGCTGTGGCGCCTATCTTTTCCTTGGTGGTCCCTAGGTTCCAGTTCAAAGGTGCTAACAAAAGAGGCATCCCAGTTTCCAGAGATCCCGCAGCACTCTTGGCCAAGTACTCAGATCCGTTGGTCTATACCGGACCGATAAGGGTTCGCACAGGCCATGAGATCTTGCGGATATCTGCTTACTTAACACGCAACTTCAAGTCCATAACTGTCCCATTCTTTGTACTTCATGGAACTGCAGATAGAGTCACCGATCCACTGGCTTCTCAGGATATGTACAATGAAGCAGCCTCCAAGTTTAAGAACATTAGGCTTTATGAAGGATTCTTGCATGACCTCCTCTTTGAGCCTGAACGTGAAGAGATTGCTCAGGACATCATTGATTGGATGGAAAAGCGACTAAATGCACACAATCGTGAAAATGCTAGCAGTTGCTGGTAAACAAACATACCTCAGAAGATGAGGTTGAAACTGGTCCATCTGTTATAGGAACATTGGTTATAACATAGACCATTGATTTACATTCATATAGAAACTTGTAACTTCTAGGATACATCTCGATTGTGCATACCATCTTTTTGTGAGTTGATTCCCCGGTTGTCAATGTAGAAAGGATCTCCCTCCCTAGTGGAGAGGATATTTAAAGCCCACTAGTGTTGGCGTGGCATTGTTATATCGTCATCGTGAATGTTGTGATTTCAAGTTATGTTGAATTTTAAAATATTGAAGTAAATGTGCCATAACCACCGACCTTTTATAGCACACTGGCACTTTTACAATAACTGAGGCAGTGACGTGGCCACAACACTAAACCTTTTATGGCACACTGGCACTTTTACAGTAACTGAGGCCGTGACGTGGGTCATGCATAAAAGGTTCATGGTTGTGGCACATTTGCTTCAATATTTTAAAATTCAACATAACTTGAAATCACAAGGATAACTAACATTGAGAATGATAATATAACAATGTCACGCCAGTACTTGTGAGCTTTAAATATCCTCTCCACTAGGGAGCAAGATCGTTTATACATTGACAATTGGAAAAATAATATTGTAAATTACAGTGGTGTCACATGGACAAAATTTCTTAGCGAAAAATTGGGGAAGAATTGTTTGCTTTCCCTCTCCAACAGGAATGTTGTGCCCCTCAGTTCCTTTTTCTGCACAAAATCCTAAAATCCACGAGTTAGCAGCTCCCCCCACCCCCGCAACAGACCCCGCCCCCACCAAAAAAAAAAAAAGCTGCTCACTGGAACAGTACATGGCAGCTATTAGCACACTGGCACTTTTGCAAAAACTGAGGCTGTGACGTGAGATTAGCAAGATGCACTAAGAATATTATCAAAAACTTCAGAGTATCATTCTGTTCTGCGAGCTTTCTTCTTTACTTTATCTTGTTCTCTATACCTTTCTCGCCGTTCCTCCCTTTGGCGCTTCTTTGAAAGCTGCTCTTCTTTGACGAGCTCTGCTTCTCGTACTTTCCTCTTTGCCTCTTCCTTCAGCTTGCGTTTCCTCATCTAGAAAAAAATGTCATTAGGAACGTCAATTAAATTACTTCTAAATAAATTCAACAGCACTAATGGCTGAGCTTAATTAATGCACCAGTAACTTCCAAGTAAATTTAAGGACAAGTTACTTTGTGTTCCATAATTGTCTTATTCTGAACGCCAATGACAATGGGGGGGAAAACAACCCAGACTATGAAAACTTTTACTTTGGCATCAAGACAAAGAATCAGTATGTTTTAAATCCTGATAATGGACGCAGCAGGTTATCTCATCTGAAATATGGCTTCAATAATTACCTTTTCATTTTTAATGAGCTGGAGGTGTTGAACAAGAGCATGCACTTTTCGTTCATGAGGTTCCATTACAACAGCTCGTCTATTCTCAAGAACAGGCTGCTTTCGAGCAGGTATGTCTTTGGGTTTCGAGGCAAATGGCAGGGCTGCCTGAAGTGACTTGGGGATAACCAGTGGATTAAACTTCTTAGGCTTCCTTTCAATTGGCTGTCAAGTAATATAAACACGGATGATAAGGATGCAGTTAAAAGAAATAAATTAATGTACTCAGCAATTGCACTTATTTTCTCTAAAAAATCCTCTTTGTTTAGGTGGTCACGCTACAAAAGGAGAAGGTAAGACACTGGTGGCATCTCACTCTATACAGCGAATCCTTGTTGACAGGCACTGGAAGATTATGCTCTCTCCTCAATTCAGCAACCATTTTCATTCCTTGCCATGTCTGATTATGTGGCTGCAAGGCTGTTGTCAAGGGATTGTAAAAGCAAGGGACTTCAACTTGAGTCCAAGCGCGCAAAAACACAATGTCACCCATTTTAATTTTATCCTCGAAGGTGCATCTAGCAATGCCTTCTTTAGCATGCCCACCCTTCTTGGTTGGCTTGTTACCAATCTCTTGTTTAGCAGCCTAAAAGACCAAATCAAGAAAAATAAAATAATATAACAATTGTCATGAGCTCTTATTTCCTAGAAATGTAAGTTTATAGCCCTAACATTATTAATAGATAAATATGGCACCAACAACATGAATCAGAAGAACAAAGGAACAAATACAGGAAAACAACCAATTAACTCATTCTCAACAAATAAGGCGCTGAACAACATGAAGCATTGCCGTTAGTCTAAAGGGGGTGTTTCTTATAACAACCAAAGACTTGGTTTGATCACTACTCAAATATAACCAAACATTTTATGGGTCCAACCCACAATCTCCACCGTTCATTACCTCATTATAAATTCACATAATGCCAATCAAATGCCTCCAGAAGCCCTAAACCTTAAATCTTTAGTAACCACATGTTATGTTATTTTTAGTGTACCCTCTCCCACTTCCAAATTTATTCTTCTGAAATTACTGGACTCTTTGAATGAGAATGCCTCATCAAGCCATCCTTCGTTTAATAAATCCACTAGTGCCACATCCTCTAGTTGGAATGTGATGAACGAACTAATAGATCCATTTATGCATTAATCTCTCCAACATTGACATACATATATTTCTCTTATTGATGCTTGACAACATATCACAATATTTAATTTTCCGCATGCATATCTCATCTAATGATACTTTCTTTGCCCAAATAATTCTCCACTAACCCCCAGTTGAAAATGGTTGATACATTTCAAATGAATAGAAACTTTTTCCAGCACCCTTCTGAAACATCTGCACTCTAGAAAGGAACTGAAAGGAAAAGGTTTCTGTACCCCTTTCAGGTACAAAGTTGTTTCTTCCAAATGGAGATTGGACTTCTAGTTTTTGATGGAATATGGATAGTCACGATTGATAAGCATTCTTTCTAGAATGACGGTAAAGATATTGAGGTAACACCAGAAACCAGGCTTAAACAACGAAAAACTTTGTGCTTTAATGTTAAGACGGGTGAGAGGGGTAATTACCTTCTTCACTTGCCCACGAATTCCACTTACTGTCCGCAGAGATGCACCTTCAAACCTTGCCACTTCAAGATCTGAAGTAAACATGTCCTCAATAAGAGCAGTCTTCTTAAAGACCTTAGTGGGAAAACCAACAAGCTTGATCTTCTTCATTATTTTTGCCGCATGGTTAAACTCCAGCACTGTTGCAGTAGCTGTAATCCTAAATGTTGCCTGAAGCAAACAGAAATCTTACATCACTATGTCTCTGAGGAAAAGTAATCAGCGAAGCTGCAGCCAGTATTTATATCTCAGTCATAGAATTTCTAATTAGAATGAGCAAATTTTTTGTCATGCCTTTTTAAAGAAAATCTGAAATCACTGGCACCTATGCAGTTGATTGGACAACCAAATATCTACACAATTGAATAAATTTGTTCAGTAAACATGCAGGTACCCATATACTTGCGTCACCGGTGTGCCAAAGACATCTGAGAAGCAAGCTCTTGAGTCGCCCATCTCAGCAGGTGTTCATTAGCGACCTAAAAGCTATTATGCTGTGAGCACCATTTTGTCAAGACTTATCACTCAGTTTTTTCCTTTCTGCCTTTTTTCATTTGGTCTATGTATAACCGTAGCAAATAAAACTCCTGCAAACAGCCGGCGTTAATTTCATTTGTTAAGGCTTTTCAGTTAATGTGGATAAGCGATCTTGTTATGTGATCTCTATGGAGTTAATTTATACTCCCTCCATCCCGGAAAGATATTACCCCCTTTCCTTTTTTATCCGTCCCAAATTATATTCCACTTTTCTAAGTTAATCTTTTAGTTTTCTAATATACATTCATTTATTGTGCATGGTAATCAACAACAAAGAATTAAAGTGAAATATTAAATAAATCAAAGGGTATATTAGGAAATATATTGTTGAATTGTAAATTTCTAATAACATTAATGATGTTTTCTTAATCTAATGAAAGGGGAATATCTTTGTGGGACGAAGGGAGTATTAGTTGATATTTTATCCATCCGTCTGTGTGTGGCTGGTATAAGCATCTTATTATGTTAAGCGCATTATCAGAGAATTTTTTTATGGTTGATGGTTCATTATGAACAAAATTTATATCTAAATTTACTTTTGACTGTTTTTATTCATCCAATCCTTGAGGTGACTTTTTCACTGGTTCGCAGAAAGCAAAATGCCTTGATATTCAATTTAGCATTCATCAAACACTAGAACAAGTAAACACTATGCAGTGTAAAAAATATAATACATTCTTGAATGAAAGTAACTGATGCTTCAGAAATGCAAGTTCCATAAACAGCAAGCAAGAAAAATTTAGGTACAAAACAGGTAAGCATGTTTATTTTTAGCTAACCTATGAAATAGAAACCATAATATCATAAACAGGAAGAAATCTTCTTCTATCAATGGTTTTTTGGTGTTCAAATTAATAATAAGTTCACAGAGAATATCTATGCAATTTTATGTGAATTAGGAGTCGTTTTTTAAGAAAGTAAGTATTTTTAATAAATGAAGTGACAGAAAAATCATGTTCAGCATACAACTACTGTAAAAGCAAATCAAACTTGATTTAAGCACAATAGAACATGCTCACATTATTGCCTTACCTATGAAAGAATTTTACATCTAAATTGTGTGTGAATAACAATGCTGAACACTACAGAAACAGTTATTATACCTGGTTATTGGATAAATTCTGAACAGCAACCACTCCAGTATGAGGAGGTGCAAGCGGACCCCAGAACATGGCAACACAATGCATGTGTTCAGGAGTGTATTTGAGCATGCGATATCGACCGTTGCGGTCCTCAATGGCATATATGGGGATGGTTTGATAGCGTCTCCATCCAATGGAAACAATTATAGGATCTCTAGTCTTCAACACTTTCTTGTGCCATCTATGCCGCTTTATCCTTACCTTTAGAGGATTAACCAAAGTAAGGACAATCGGATATGTGATAAACAATGAATAAAACCCACATGTCTCAAGACCATATCTTCACAGTTAAAAAGGAAAAGCTTGCACATTTCTAGGTTGCAGCTGATTCTCTTTGAAAGAAGGAAATGGATTTACAAATGTATCCAAATTTGTGCCTTCACACTCTCGCTAGCCCATTTTGCAGCAAATCATTCTTTTTCAAAAAATTCTAGTTTTCAAGCAATGATCAAGCTTAATGAAGAACTTTGTGAGGTTGGACTATTGCATTTTACCAAGTTGGAGACTTTTTGATGCAAAAAAACAAAATAGTGTAATTCAGATCCCTTAAAAATTTAACTGAAAATATAAACAGAAACTTGCAATATATAACCTGGGACCTAGTTCCGATCTATCAGATAAAGCTATATATTTTTGCTTCATCTTGTTATTGCCCTAATAAAAATTTGATTAAAACACGGAAGGAAGGTCGAAACTATAAACACAATCCACATCTCAAACAAAGATTGAATAAGTATGAAATGTACATCCCAGAACTACACATGATATACTCCATTAACATGGTAAAACAAAGTGTAACCAGGTGTAGGAGATAGATGCTCTTTAATAAGAGTCCGAAAGAAATTATCAGTATAAGTGGTTTCCTCATAAAAATACTTAAAACAAATAGTACACCATAATATTCAGCGTTTGAAATGATAAAAGAACGAGTCAAGGCATAGTTTCCAACCTGCATATATCCAACATTTTCCTCACCGAGTGCAAGTCCCCCAACAAGAATGGGATGACCAGGATCAATATTTTCAACCATTTCAAAAGGAACACTAGAAACCACAAGCCGAAGATAAGTCCCTGCTCTGTAACCTTCTATCTCAATACGAGTATCATCATCAAGTTCATCAAGTTCAGCCATGTTTACTTGTTTCCGGAGCTCTATTTCCTCCTTCAACTGCAGAAATAAACATTCAGAAACTTTCTGATGCTTGCATATTAGCACATATCACTGTATCCGGACTAGAAAGATTACCTTATCAAAATAACCACTACCATCAGTTTGCCCGCGGGTAGACTTGGTCTCTCTTCTGCCACCACTGTCTTCGTCAGGAGACTCAGAACCATTATATGTGCTTTAAAGTTAGGGAGACAAAAGTTCACATTAGATCTCGATGAATGCCGTGCTAAACCTTATTATAGTTGTAGCCAGTCATAAATCTGAAGGTAATGATATTTAAGCACCAGAGAAAGATCTCACAACTAAACATCAAGAGCATTAAATCAGATCACGCCAATCAAAATGAACTTTACAGCAATGGTGTATAGAAATCCACTAACATCAAGAGCTTTTATCAAACTTAGTACCTGTTCGCAAAACCTGTTTAGAGTTGTTTCTTGGAAAAGTGATTTTCTGGAAGAATATATGGTTGAGAAGAAATTTTTACAAAAATGTGAATACATATATATATATATATATATTTTTTATAGTGGAGGTGATTGCAATGAAGTTTGATTATTCGAAGAACCATTTTTTAGCAAAATTTAAGCAAATGCAAACAGGAAGCAGTAATCTCAAGGTTACTCCAACACAACCAATTCCAGAAGATTAGAACAGGAGCGGAAGCATGTAACATCTAGGAGAAGGATATTGAGCATCAAATTTGGCACGAAGTGCCAGCTTTTTAAGTCTCCGCTCCTCAACTGCAAGGTCATCATCCTTACGAACATTCCCAAGATCATCTGTCTTGCTGCTCTTGTACTTTTGACCTGTTTCCAAGTCTTCAAATTCACCAAAGACAGCGTCGTTGTCTTCGTCGTCAGCAATCTCTGCAGAGGTTGCTTCTGGAATTTGAACCCTCAATGCAGCCTTTGACCAATCTCCAGTAACAAAACGATCACGAATGCTTTCTATTAAATCTCCACTCCTCCAATCCTTTTCATTGTCATAGTTAATGAACTTGGAGCAGTCTTCAATGTCCACATTTCCATTATCAATTCCTTCTTTTGATTTCTGTATTAATCAAATATGGAGCAACTATAATACATAAAAAATCTGCAATAGATGAGCAATGTGCTTGAATGACTGTAAACATAACCTAACGAATGACTGCGTTAGTAAAAAGAGCATTTCATGGATGGGAGATAGCAAAAGATGCAGAAACAGCGTGCAAGGACAAACCTTGTTTCCTTCCCCTTTAGGCTTGAAGAACTCATCATCTTCACTTTCTTCCTTCTCACTACTGTTTTGCTTCTCGTTTGAAGACCTTAGTGCAGGCTTCCCATATACAAGTTGCATGAGATTAACATCCTTTCTCAAAGCAGTTCGTTCTGCCAACGTTTCTTTCCATTTTGAAGAGTTTCCCATGTCAACCCCTGTAAGAACAAGCATCAAACGATGAGGAAAAGACATCTTCATCAAAATGAAGCGATGTTTTAGCTGGCGGATCAAAAAGTATATACAGAAAAAGCCATATGCTCTCAAAATCAGATATACAGAACTACAAACTGAAACATTATAAACAACATACAAATATCTAACTTAAGTACAAAGAGTACCATCTATAGCATTATCTTCATCTTCTGAAAAATCAGAAAGAGAATATTCGTTTTTGTTGTTATCTTCTCTTTCATCATTACCCTTATCATTATCAACTGCTTCGTCATCTTCATCAGAGTCCTGCATTAAATTGTTTCACAGCATCGTTTAGCCAAAAACTACATAATGAATGTTGAATTGGAACCCTCTGTGAAAATCAACAAAACTATAATTCCAAGAAGTACCAACACAGAGAAAATGCATGCCAAACTACTAATGTATAATGTTGCATAACTTTCGAAAGTGGGTTTGCTTTCCTACACTCAGGCTCTAACATAAGCTATGAAATATGAAACACTTGAAATATTAAAGAGCTCTGGGAATAATATAAAGATGAGACACTCATCATTGAAAAGAAAATTTTTTCAAATTTGCTTAGGTTGTGTCAGCCAAATCCAGACTTTTTTGCATATTAAAATTGTAGCCTGGAAATTCCTTTTCATTGTAAATGTTAGCTTTGAACTTGACGATTTCAAGAAATAAATAAATATATAACGAGAGAGAGCAGACACTGAGATGAAACTAATTACTCTCATTTCTCTGATTGCATCTTTCTTATCAAAATAATATATTGCTTAGCATTCTTTGGGTTTACACTCACTAAAAACTCATGTTGTATACTTGGGTCATTCTGTCCCATATTCATATATTTGGTAAAAGGACTCCCCAACCATAACCGGATATCATCTTGAATGCTACTCAGAAATTACCTCCACGTGGTCAATATCCATGTCGTTCTCAAAAATAGCTTTTCTTCGCACCCTTCCATCATGGAAATCAATCTTTTCCCTAAAGTTGCTTTCAGTAGGAGGCTGTTGTTCAGACGTAAAGTAATCTTCCTCATCAGAACCATCATCCATGGTTTTCATAGACAAGTTCTTCTGAAGAATTTTTTCTCCATCTGAGGATTCCAGTCCATCTACATCTTCAGCATCACTATCTTCGTCCGATTCTCCATCTTTGTTTCTTATCAGGGATTGAAACTGTTCTGCAGGTTCCATGGCTGCTATTTGATTACCTACCTCATTAGCATCTGTTGAACTATTTGCTACTTCTGATCGCCGAGAAAGGATTGGAATCTTCATCTCTGCCATTTTGTCCAGTAAGTATTCTGGGTTCTGCAATGATTTAACCATCTCAATGCCTGGGTCATCTACTTTTCCTGGACATGAAAAATGGTACATTAGTGAACCATAATGAAAGAAACCAGAAATCAAAAGAACTGTGGAACAATTATTGAACTCTCGCCTCAAGAGTTATCCAATTTGCTCATTCTCACTCTGTGTTCCATTTTACCTATATCCTTACTGATAAAAAAGAGACTGGACACTGCATATTAACTAATCCCCATGGCAAACTCGTAAGTTGTAACATTCAGTTTAAGCATTTAACTTGTATTAATTGGTGCAAAAATACTCCACATTTCAGAAACTCCATGCACTAATGTATATAACACATGCTATTAACCAAACTTTAGGCAAACTTGTAACATTCCAGTTATATATTTCAATTGTATTAATAAGTGTACGAAAACTCCATTCTGTCAGAACTCCATGAACTAATGCATATAAGAAGTAAGAAATGCTATTAAGCAAACTTGGGAGAGCTTGTGTTGTTTATTTCAGAAAGTAAAGATGAAATATATGCCTTGTTAGCATTCACATATTTTGCACGACATGCGTGTAACAAATCACCTCAACTTTATCTATTTATATTGCTAGTGGGGGCCGTCTCTCTGTGTGTGTGTGTGTGTGTGACGATCCAAATTTTACAGCACTTAACAAGAGGTGCAGAAAGGCAATAAAAACAAAGTATAAACCTCCTTGTGCCCTGCTGGCACCATCTCCATCTTTAGAGTACTGCACAAGCTTATCATGTATAGTTATGTAGGCAGCATCCTTATCATATAAGAGATCCCCTAGTCCAGACATGGGTGCATATAACAGCTTTTCCTTGTCACGTAGTCCTTTCTTTTTGGCAGCTGAAGGAAGAGGGCAAGGATCAGCTTCAGCTGTAACAGTATCCAACTTATAATCACCCGCACCAGTAATATGCACCTGTCATATATTGAATATCACTCAATTATACTCTAGAGACAGTACAATAACAAGCTTCATGACAACATTAAAACTGAATCATGCCGGACGCGAGCTGGTAGTACCAAATCACAATCATATGAACCTTACATGGACCCAATATCATAGGACAGGAAACTACTCAACCCAAAACATAAAATTAGAATAGAATAGATAACTTGGTGAATTCTATCGTATACACGTCAAAAACCAAAGCCTCACGCTAGACATTTGGCTAGACAAAGATCAAAATAAAGTTTATCGCCCATCCAAAACCCATTATAGATTTTGGTTCACCTTCTTGCTGAAACAGCAGATATACAAATATTAAAAGAGACGGAATGAGAAATCGACAAGGGAGGGAAAACATATGAAAATACCCAGTTCATGTCATCATCAAGTCTTCCAATGAGCTGGCCCAAAAGGTAACAGAGAGAAGCTCTAGTATTAAGGTTACAAACACAGATCAATATTGGAAAGGATGGATTCGCAAATGTAGGTATTTCTAGCCGGTAATGATAATTGTTTACGCCTTAAACCCTGAATTCACAGCATTGAGCTCAAAAAAAGAAGAAATTGGTTCAAGTTGTGTACCTTTGTTCCCTTCTTTAAGTTACAGCCACGCAAATAACCATACAATGCAACTTTTCTGTCACATTTACTATTCATTCGCACCATTTCTTGATGAGTAATATCTTCAAAGCGATCTACCAGTATGTAAGGATGAGACACTCTCCAAGATAGCGGAGGAAACTTCATAACAGAAATAAACCTTGCAAGATTATGTACTTCACGCTTAGTGTACCTGTTCATTCGCAAACCAATAAAAGCTATGTAAATGTTCTTCAGTAATCTGATATCTGAAAATTATTAATAATCAAGCTTAGGAATCAGCCACACGCTTACTTTCCATGAAGAAGGCCCGACAAATAAAATAATTTAGCACCATCATATATCTCAGTCCAGAACCGATGCTTGAGTCGTTGCTTTGTTTTCTTAAGTTTTTTAACATCTTCAAACTTGTCCAGGTGTGTAAGAACACCCATTACTTTAGGGAATCCATGATTTTGTAATATGTTGAGAAATTCAAAGGTTTCCTGGAATAGAAGGTAACCATTAATATATCAAGATCACAAAAAAAGGATGTTCTAATTTATAATAAGAAACTTCAATACCAATTTAATTGAATGGAACACAGATGACGAGAAGTTTTGCACAAGAAAATTATATAGTGAATACTGGAATATCAAACTATTTTCAAAAAGTGTTTCCCCACGCTGAGCTGCTTTTCATTAACAAAAGGATGTTTGATTCTCAAGGAGGAAACTATAATGAGATGAAATAAATGGTAGAGATGAAATAAATGGTAGAGATTTAGTGGGTGTTTGAAATGTGTGGTTGCAATTGAGTGGTTATCAAATCATTGGTAGTGAAATTACAGTGGAAAAGCCAAAATGAGAATCAAACACCCTTTAAATTAACCGACTGTATCTCCATATTGACTGTATCTGCTGTCCCTGTGGGTGCTTCAACTCTAAACAGTCATCTAATTTTATGTTAATTATACCTTAAAGTGATATGTGCATGTGTTGTGTCTATATATGCATGTATATCTATATCAGTGTGCATGAAATAGAGATGTGTACAACCTACTCAGAACACAGATGCACTAGGATAAGATTCTGATGCTCAGAAGAAACTACATGGAAAATAGGATAAACACCTAGTTGAAGCTCACCATTTCAAAACCATAACTTCCATCAATGAGAAGCAACGCCAAATCAGCAAACTTTGCACAATCAATCATTCCATTAATATCATTAGGACACTCAACAAACTGCAGTCTCCTTTGCTTACCTACACCAGAATTAATAAAGAAATCATTTATCAAACCCTCCCAAGCTTGCAGAACCATATTTCCCCAATCAGGGTTCTCATTTGATTAAATTTGATGAAGAAAGTAGAAACAATTATGGGTCTTTGTGTTTTCTCTATTTATCAGTTGTTTACCCTCAATGTCTTGAAAAATGAATATTGAAAATTGAATCTTTTAGTAGAGTGTGAAGTGAATAAGTAGGGAAAAATTATGGGGAAAAATAAGATTTTTTTTTTCCTTTTTTATGAAGAATGTGGGATCAAAATTAAGTTTGAACAGGAACTTTTTGACAAAATTTAAGTTAACGCGCAAACCCTTAATATTAAAATGTGGGAAAACCATTTGACACGATAATTTATGAACAGACAGGGTTCATTCTCGCTGAAATTCCATTCTATGTTTTTCCCAGTACTGAATTAGTGAGGTAAAGCAACTGCCTTGATATTTTATTAGATTTTCTTTCCATTCATTCAGGATGAAGCCCGTGTAAGAGGGATCAAGAGAGAGAGAGAGAGAGAGAGAGAAGAAGAACATGCTTACTCAACCTGATACAATAGTAATTGGACCTTGAACTTCAGGTATATTTTGCTTCGTGTAATGCTTTACCAGACATTTAATCAGCAGGGACTTCCCCACCTACAGTGCAACTCACAAATGTCATCCAAGAAAAAGAAGTTTGCATAAATTCACAACCAAGTGGAACCAAACATAAGCTGCACAGACCTGGGGAGGTCCCTGAACTACAACAACAAAAGGAGCAGGTTCTCCAATGGAACGGTCAATTACAGGGACATGAAGCCTCCGTTGCTCCTTCTCTGCGGCTTGTGCTTGCAACCGCTTTGCTTTAACATTTGAATTAAATGCAAACGCCTATCCACCAAAAAGTATAACCAGAGAGAGAAATAGTAGCTCTATTACCATGTCAATGCTAGAGAGGGCTAAAACCAGATGTTTAATGATGGAACAAATACACTGGTGCCGAAGACACCAAAATAAAACCTCTAGAAACATACAAAAATAAGAAAAATGTCTATTTCACAGGGTACAGTAAATTTTTGTGATTCCTTAAGTAACGCCCGATCAATCTACTAACATCGAGTCATTGACAGATTAATAGCACTTAGCTCTGGCGCTATTTGTAATTCGAACTTCAAAGATGATACCTTGTTGTAAATATTACTCATTTCCACCCAATTTGAGTCTAAAGGCAAGAAATTCTCAGTTTTCACGCTAGCTCACAAACAACTCAAACATATAAAATTATAATGACTCAGCCACTTATCACCCAATAGAATTAACCCAAGAAAAATTCAAGAGAAAAAAAGCACAAAATGGAACGAGGACAACATCTTTCTAACATACCTTGGGATTGTGTAATTTCTTTTGTTCTTTAGAGAGTTCATCGTTTGAATTCGGCCTGGATTTCGATTTCTTCTTCGCAGACGCTCCGACTTTATGGGACCTATGGGACTTGTGCCCCAGCTCTTTACTCCCATCGTTCTTCTCCTTCGCCATGTCTGCAGCTTCTGCTTCACTCTGAGTTTTTGCGCGGCGAACTTCGACGGGTTGGGTTTTTAGGACGGTGCTCATGCTGGTTTTCGGCGCGGATGAGAGGCCCATAACGTAACTGGGCTCTTGTCTTAGGCCCGTTCGGTCCACGGGCAAATTTTTTTAAAAAATAAATAAATAAATAAAGGTTTTATTGACAAATACCAATGTTGTTTTAACCATTTTTCAAATTAAGGTACATCATTTTTATTTTTTATGCAAAAATGAGGTGGTCACATTGTGTATAAGGTCGCTGCCCGTCCGGCAGCCATGTATGTTGGTGGGGGTGGGGTGTTTTTCTTTTTATTTTTAATTTTTATATTTTTAAACTTTTTGTTTATTAATTTAAAAATAATAAGGACATAAATGTAATTTTATTAGAAATGAGAGAACCCATCAACAAGACTTTACGTGCGAATTTATGAAAGATGGGGGGACTCAGCGCCTTATAAAAAGGTTTGGGATCCAAATGATACAAAATGTAAATGTTGGAGATGATATATGAAATTTAACCAATGGTAGTGGATAGCATTATTGGCTAGTTGTTTGCTTCTCTTAATAAGGAAAAAAATATGAAACGAAATGAAAATGGAAATAAAAAGGAAAAAAGAAAATAGAAATAAAGGGAAAAAGAAAAGAAAATTCCGTTTGCAAAAATAAAATGCATGAAAATATATATGCGTCAAATTTAATGTCAGCACACAACCTAATTGTCTTTGAATAAATTCAAATTAAAAATTCCACACTACAACATTCAACCTACTTGTCTTTGTTAAAGCATAAAAATGAAAACTTCACTTGCAAATAGTAACACTAACTAATTCAGAAAATGAATTGCATCTAGTTGAAATGACACACCACGCAACTTCAACAATATGGCCCGCTTTTTTTAACAATTTGAGATGAGAAATCAAACAGAAAAGGCAGGTTTAATTCCAAAATTTTGCAGGCCCACAACGCACTTAATTCTACTAATTTTACTTCTGCTAGAGTTTTTTGTTTTTTTTTAATTTCAAAAAATCACATGTTTACAGCGCTAATTAAAAATAGTGATACTATTTATTTAGACTGGAGTAGCATCACTAGATTGAGAATAGGTAGAGATGTATAAATATATGAGATTATTAATTTATTTAACAATCAATAAAGGAAGGAGAACTAGACTATCTAAGAGCTTGTTTGATCCTCATTATTCCTCCTATTTATAATTTTACCTACCACTAATTTGATAACTGTTCAATTACAACTCAATATTTTAAACATTTTTACATTTTCAATACATATCATATATCTCTTCTCATTATAATTTCCTCAAATAATGAGAATCAAACAAGCTCTAAATAAATAATAATATTATTCAATTAGAAATCATCAATCAATAGGTCTCAAAATAAGAGATTTTTTCAGTGTTAGGCTATCACTAATTAACTAGCGAAGTCACATCATAGTAGTCTCATTCATCCACCCACTGGTTGGTGAACTTACACAGTTCCCGCCTACATGGGGGCGGTGATTGGTCTGCCTACATGTGAGCAGACCTGCATGTGGACCAGCACACATGTGAGCTGACCAATCACCGCCCTCCCATATAGACGGAGGCGGTGTAAATTCATCCACTAGTGGGTGGGTGAACATTTCACCACATCATAGCCCACAATTTCGTCTTTAAATTTTGAAGCACTAGATGTATGATCTGCTTTATGTGATTTGGAAGGAGGAAGTTGCTGATGACACGCCACATCACCTTCTAGTGCGTCTGGCGTCTGAAATTTTCTACAAATTTCTCTATCACGCTGGACTCCGTGAGGCATAGCCTCACATTTCAGGGACCAGCTGTAGCATTCATTTGGTGTGGCCATTTTATAAAACACCACCTTGAAGAAATGACTCTTCCCATAACCCATTTATATATAAGCTGCTCGATACAAAAATAAAAAAATCTAATTAAAGCTTAAATTGCACTTTTAATTTAAACTTACCAAACACAAAACTAGAATTTAACCCTCACATTAACTTCATAATAATAATAATCAGAAAAGAACATTAAAAGCGAGCAACACTCTCTCTTAAAATTAAAGAGGAAAAAAATGGGAAAGAAAAAATCACTTATTATCAAGCTCCCTCTCAATATTCTCAGCCATGCCCTGAAGAGAAGAATCAAAATATGTAACCATATCTTCAAATCTCATCCCTTCAACTGGATCTGCCAAAAATGACCATTCAATCAGACAACCTTCTTCTGATAGCAGAACTTCCAAGGTTGATTTGAATGACTTAAATCCCATGTTGTTGTCCAAGACTTCATAGCTCAGACACCTCTTGACTGGATCAACTGCTAGCAACTTTTCATGGCACCATTTGACAGTGATCTCTTCGGCCCCGGCCCGTTGAGTGGCAGCACAGTATCGGACTAGGCCGGGACATCCCTCGACGCCTTCGACTCTGTAACATGTATCAATGGTGGGAAGCCACTTGTTGAAATTGCAAAAGTCTTCAAATAATGGCCACACTTGGTCTGCGTTGGGTTTGTTTAGGTTTTTCCTAACTTTGGCTTCCCATTTGGGATGAGATTCTATTGCCATGGAAGAAACAACCTTTGAACAGAAGACAAGGACAAAAGTATTCTCTTGGACTTGTGCAATTAGAAAATGTGCATCGTCGTTCTTATAAACTGAAGGTAGTCAGAGACAGCTAATTAACTATTAATTGGTTGACCTGTGTAATTAATCATTCTATTTTAGATTTTTCTGTTTGAAAAATTCTATTTAGACAAATGAGTAAATAAAAAAGGTTACAAAATGGAGATGTAGGCTATGTGATAATCATTGATGAAAATGTGATGTGATGTGTTGAAAAACAAAATGATGTTATGTGTCAGTTTTATTTAAGTTTTTATATATTGTTTTGTTGAAGTAGCACAACTCTTTTTGTTTATAATGAAAATATTAATGTATTTTACCATTATTTTAGAGGTTCTTGTTCAAAACAAAAGAAAAATAATACAATAATAGTAATAATAAATTCAAGCATTTATTCTCAATAAATTCAAAGCCAACTGGATGACCATGAACTTAGTGGATATAGTTGTTTAGTTTGATATAGAAGGTTGTGAGAGAATTTCTAGTACTCTTAACAAATCAAGTATTCAATTATCTACTGAACAGATGCAACACATGTTCGAGTACACTTGAACTGAAGGAAAGAAAGATAATAAAACTCTCTCTTACAGGGGAGGGAGAAGAGTTCAGGGGTAAGTATCAAATTATAAGGTTATAATTTTTAACTTATTATGATTTATTTTTTGGGGGGTTGGATAGAAATATCAATTGTTCAATATTCAACAACTATGTTACTTCACTTGTAAAACTGAATTTTACAGAAAAGAAAAAAGAAAAATAGAAGTAAAGAAAAGAGAAGTCTGGTACGAATGTTTTTAACCAACCACAAAGAAGAAACAATGGGAGCCCCATTAACAACGGATAGAGATGGGGAATATATGCTTTTATTTGCCCCCAAAAAAAAATACCCCACCGCTCTAATTTCGTGCACCGTCCAAATTAAACAAGCGAATACAAGCATAGTGGAATACTATATTTGTAACAACCAAGTATGTTTGTTGATTCTCTTTCATTCGTGTACTCTCCTAAAAAATTATTTTTAACAGAATAAAAATTGCACATCCTAATCATAATTCCATATTCTATACATATATTCACCGAATCCCATTCTAAAAGGAATTTTTGTATCACTAATTTGCATAATATTTCTCCTTTTTAATTGATTTAACTAACAAGTCGAGTATATGATGAAGTTTGTTGAGTGTCCTAGTATACATGTACTATAAATTAAATGGTCATCTTGATTCTTGGGCTCGTAGCACAACTAGATTTCGAACATTTACCAAGCCAAATGAAGATATGTGTTATGGAATACATACATTGAGAAATGTTATTTTATTTACTAAATTAGTTGTGTTAATTGAACATGGGTTCTAATATGAAATTTTTTTTAAAGAAACAATATTAGCTTAAAAAAAAAAAGAAAAAAAAAACTCATCTACTCCAGTTATAGAAAGGTGAGCTCTCATAAAAGGACACATAAATTCATGTTTTTATGACTGAGCAACTGTCTAGAGCATCCACATTAGTGTTGTTAACTTTAACTATCTATATAAGTAAAAACTGCATTTTAAATTATTGTTAAATGCTATACATGTAAGTTAAATTTAATAGCTATTAAAGTATCACATTAGATGTGCGAAATAAAATTACTAAAATCTACTCAAGTTTAAGTGTATTCCAATATTTTCAAAAGTTATAGGTCAAACTTCATTAAATAAATAAAAATAAATTTTTTAAAAACATTAATTTCTAGCAAAATGTTAAAATTGTTGTTAAAGTTAACAACTTATCAAAAAAGATTCTTTGAACAACTCTCCTTTTTTTTCGAAAAAAACTTTTAACAACTCTCTTAAGATCATTAATATAGATACTTTTTTAAGTTGATAACTAATTATTTTACTAATAATTCAGTTTAACACTACAAATGTGGATTCTCTTATTGAAGCCCGCCAAAAGATTAGTTCTAATATATATATATATATATATATATACATAAATTTTTGTAAATTTTCTTGGAGTCACCAATTTTGCCATTTCCAGTTTGCATGCGTTTTGAAATTCACAATTTCTTGCATCTAATTACTCAAAAGGTCTCCATTATCGACAACGACAGCGGAACTACAAAAGCAATAAATAAATAAATAAA
>CAVNYN010228077.1:0-32900 GCA_963692815.1 Nyctanthes arbor-tristis | reverse complement strand
ACTAAGCTGTTAGATACAATATTAACTTATTTGAATAGCGTCATGGTCCTTCACATGCAAGCCAATATGCATTTCCCTTATGATCAAACGCCTAGCTAGAACTCAGGATCTTTGCCATATATTATGGTGAAGCAATCTGAATGCTTAAGCTGTCAAGACAGTACTTTTGTTTCTTTAGATTCTGTATCCAATTGGACTGGGTGCAAGAGAATCAGGAGGGGAGGGAAGTGGGGGAACCGCTAGGTTTAGAGAGAGAGAGAGAGAGAGAGAGAGAGAGAGGGAGGGAGCGAGGGAGGGGGGAGAGAGAGAGGGAGATGAACATCAACCCCAGCTTTGGGAAAATGAGATTAGCATAGCTACTCACATGTCAAAAGCAAAGAGGGGAAAAATAAGAGAAACACGAGGCGAATATAAGTATTCTATCAGTATACCTCTGGAAGCACCCCAGTTGGATCCCCTTGGGGAACAGATGTTAATGCCAGATTAGCCTCTGGATATCTGCTCATGCTACTTGACTCAGATTGCATTCTTTGAACACGACCTTCCTCAGAATTCAAGGTAACGTCTTCGTCACGGGTCACAGTGCTTGATGGAGACCCCTTTGGTAACAGTTCATTGTCTGAATGCCTCCTGTTGACTTGCACAACAGATTCTAATTCCTGTTGCCCGTGGTTTTCATCTTTATCACCTTCCTCATTATCAGAAAAACTGTTAATGGACTCTGTGTTACTGGGATTTGAAGCCAGTTTTTTTATATCATCAGCTTTCCAAGATAAGGTTCTGCTTGTAACTGAAGAAGTTGGGTCATACGTAGAGGAAGGTGATCCAACAACTTTCTGCATCAAGCTATCAGAAACTCCTTTAAACTGCCGAACAATATCATCCACAGCATCATCTACATTAACTGTATAAACAAAGAAAATATTAATGATGACAAGTATTGATAACAATCATAAACTCATATTTAAAGAGACCAATTTGAAAGTAATTAAGCTCCCAAAGAAGTGTGAAAAGATTAACTGTATTGTTTTTTAAAATACTTTTAGATTGTAAAGCCTAACATACTCAATATTTTTCCGTCAAGCACATTAAGGTAAACCGGGGGATCCTCCAACATCAAATTTGTTTAGTGCTAATTGTTCGGAGAAACTCGAGTATTAGGTCACCCATCTATTTTATAATGGGTATTAGGACAAGCCTCTTTTTAGAAGTAGAGAGAAAACATAGAGAATCGATAAACACTTTGCAATCATCTTCTTCAATATAGTGCAATTCTCGATAGTGGAGCAGCATTCAGTGGAAGTAGCGCACAGAGAGTGAACCACTTTAAACAGTGTGTTTTTCCTGTTTTCACTTCTGTTTCATGCTATTGTTGCTCTCGATAATATAGGACTAGCATTGAACAGTAACACTAATCTAATTAATACTCAACCATTAATCTTATCACAACTCTTTTATGCACATTATACGAATAACATGTCAGAGGCACAAAAAAAGGGACACTACAACTTGAATAATGGTTGTTAATTTGTACAAACAAAACTAGTTGTTAATTTGTACAAACAAAATGGTTTAAGTGTCCAATAAACTAATCATGCATTTGCAATTTCTTTATCTAAATCAGCAAAAACAGCATGGCGACCATACTTTCGTGGCCAAAATTCTGCTCCCACCTGAAGAAGCTAATTTTCTGAGTATGAAGAACGTCAGTACTTAAGTAACAAGAAGGTAGAATTGTCTTATACAGTGAAAAAGAGCAAACTTAGTAGAATTGTCTTATACAGTAAAATAGAGCAAACTTACATTCCAATTGGAAAAGATTGTGTAAGCCAACATGGACCTTTGATCATATTTTATTACAGTTGCATATATACTAGAGCATCAACAGCCACAGCACAAATGATATGACTCTAGAGGTAGCAAAAAATTGCAGTGCTACTAAAATGTATTATTATTCCAATTAATCCCAAACATATATACATGTAAAACAAATGATATGCACACACCAAATCTATGAATGACGGAGTATAATAGGAGACTAAAAGACAAGCAATTTACCTGCCAAAGTCTTCATCACCGAAGATGATTTCCCAAACGAGTAATTCTTTATTGACAAAGAGATACAAATTAACTTCCGTGGAAAAGATCCATAGGTAATGAAAATATTTTGAGAAAACCCATACGCATACACACCTTAGAGGAGGCACTTAGAAAATCCCACACTTCATGCTGCTCAGCAACATTGGCAATTGACAATAGATCCTGGTAAAGACAGCATAATTTAAATGGCTAATATAAGGAAGAGAGTATTGTTCAATATACTGAGTGGGGATAATCATACTTGCATATGCTTGTCATAATTAAAACGGCTAATATAAGGAAGAGAGTAGTTCAATATGCTGATTGGGGGGTAATCATACTTGCAGATTTGTCATAATTTAAATGGCTAATATAAGGAAGAGAGCATCTTTCAATATGCTGATTAGGGGTGATCATACTTGCAGATACTTGTCAAGTTGAATACAGCGCTGGTGAACAAAATTATCCTCTGTACTTGATGAGAATATCCGTTTGGGAGGCAAATGCAACATATAATTAGGAATGTCCTTAAGATGCCGGTGCAATCTCTCAAAGTTTCGGTATCTGCAAGACGACATAAAACATAAATGGGCTGAATACAGAACGAAAGATAAAGTAGTGCTGATCTAATTAAGAAACTATCTCAGATAGATCAAATAGAAGTTATTCTTGTACTCAAAATCAAGTAAAAATAACCTATAATACGCGCGCACACACTCTTCAAACTTCGAAATATTTTCTGAAGATCTGGAAGCAAAACCTACCTTCTTTTTACAAACCACGTGTTGTCATCAGCATCAGTGACAGCAATTGAGTAAACTGCAAAAGATTTTGAGCCAAGTTTCTCAAAGTATGCTCCAATAACCTGCAACATCAAAGATGGAGGATCAACCTTTGTATACTATCATCAGAAGATGGAGAGAAGTAATTATTCAGCCCTCTTCTAAATCAAATTTCGGATTTAAAAACTAGCAGAACATGCAAACAAAGGCTACCAATCAATTCATGTACTAGCAGCGTGCAAAATCGCAGCAACCTAAACTGTGATTGTGAAGACAGTTGTGGGAGAGCCACACAAGTTCCCTTCCTCAAGGCAACGCAGCAAAAATTTCTTGTACTCAAATTATTCATCCTGTGATGATAGAGGTGGACTTTTGCTAAAATTTAGAATGCAAATCTTTTGCAGGAAAGAAACATAGGCCTAGGTAGAAGAGAATAGGCTAGACCCTGATTCTGAACACAGGAATTACTTAAGCATTCCTTGTGAAGCTTCTCTGCTTTTATACAATTGTTTTCAATTTATAAATATCAAGTCCATTAAAAAATTGAGAAGGAAAAGAAAAAGAGAAACAGATAATGAATTGTCTTACCCGACACCTCAGCTTTGGAACCTGATGCCCTTCACCGCGTACAACCATATGTGAGGCACCCTTTACACTAACCATGTTACTTCCACTATCATCCACACTATAAAATTCTGAAATAAAGGGCAAACCACCTTTGCTGGTAACTGCATCTTCCACGCTAGGTTGAACTTTCAAATCAGAAGTGCTATTTGATCTCTTAAATTTATTTTTATTTTCAAGAAGAATAACCATAGTTGTATCCTCGAGTTTATTGTCATCAGTAGATCCTTCCTTAGGAGACACCCCTTTAAGATCACAAGGCATTTGCAATGCATTAACGCCATTATCATTAAGCCCAGCATCTGATTCAGCTGTAGGTAGAAGCTGCACCTGTGCTTTATCATCCATCCCAGTAGATGTTTCAGGGCTCAATTCCTTGTGAGGCAGGACACTGCTAGCTGAATCTGCTGCCTCTGGATCCTGGAGCCCTGTAGTATTACACTTCTTTAGTTTCTTTTTGTAGTTTCTTCCTATCGCCCACATGTTCTCAAGATTTTCAGGCGTTAGAACTTCTGTTCTTCTCTGTGTTGCAGCCTCAAATGCTCGGGCCCACTCAGCAGCTCTTGGTTGGGCCTGTTCGTCTTGCACCATATCAGATAAGGGATTTCCTGCTGAATCAAACATTACTTCCTTTTTATTGTCAAAATGAGCTAAAGAAGTGCCACTTCCTTGAGCATTGGCAGATAAATTTTTCTTTGAAGATGATTCAGCAGCAGCAGCATTCTTAAACAACTCATCCTTAATTGAAAGGAAAATATGTTCAACCACTTCATTGATATACCTGTACAAGTGTGAGCAATGATAAATTTCCCAGACAGACATGCTACATGGATAACCAAAAATGTAAAGAACAGTTGGGCAGATATGGAGAAAAAAGAGCTCAGAAACCCCATATGATTGGCAGAGATGGAGAAAGAAAGTGCAAGCAGTAAAAAGCTCAGAAACCCCATATGAATCTTCAAAATGAATAAAAAGGCCAATAGAATGGTCGTGATCTATGATCTATTGATTTGGCACATCTCTCAGACATGAACAAAAAGTTTCATTCTTTTAGTTGTATAGGAAAAGAATTCTAAACCTTACATCAAGATATGTTTGCCAGCTGTCTTAAGACATAATAGTCTCTTACTCTTAACACAAGAAAAATATGTTTTTTAAATCTTTTCTTGTCCAAATCTCTTCTTCTTCAACCAAATATTGAGTACTATAATTATTTCTTCCCATCAATAGTTCAAGCTTAGTAAGTCCAGTTATTATTCAATCAAAACAGTATATTTTCCAGAGGTTATTCTTCTCGGGTACTCATTGTCAGGATGCTCCAGTCTAGAACAGTTGGCAAATCTCCTTTTTCCCCAGATAACTCCCTCTGCATCTTCTCCTGTCAAAGCTGCCCCTACGCTCTTCCGATCTCTCAATTATCAACCAGCAAGTTCTGCAGTTCCACTGCCTACATGGAGTATATACACCAATCCTGCATTAATGCTTATCTTGAAATGAAGTGCACAGAGACAATTTCTGTAGTGTGTTCATAACTCCAAAGGACATTTAAGCATCCCTCAGAAAAAGCATAATATTATGTTTTAGCCAAAAAAGAACAATGAAAGTCCACCAAAATGTGGAATACATATGGAGATTGTTCTAGTCGTCATAAGCGCAGCTTCATCTCATTGTTCACCGCATTTATCCGTCCCTTGAATTTTTATGCCATTACTTTAAGTACACAATCAGTCACCTTAAGTGAATCTTTTTGCAGTCGGCAGAATCTATTGTAAATAATGAAGTCATGGTAAAGATTTACACAAGTGATATCCAAGAGTTAGCATCAGAAGTTTGTCAGGTATTATTATAACGACATCTTAATTACTTAAAGATCTAGACAACAATGCAAGAAAATAAAGTGGCTTTCTGTCTCCAGTGAGGAAGATAAGATGCCACCAGAAAGGGAAAAAGCCTCCTAGTACATGAATAACTTTAAGAGTAAGTTGTATGATTAAACCAATTTTGATTTCAAAAGAAAATTCACAAATAAATATCTCACCCTGGATTTATTAGATTCAGAAGAGGCTGCAGTACCAAACAAGTAATGAGCTCTCGTGCAAAGCATTTGACAAGAGGGCATTCGGATTCTCTTGGTCTTAGCACAATAGCTAAGAGTCCACCCATAAGCTGCTGAAGATACTACAGATTAACATGCATTAGATGACACGTAAAATAACCAAAAAAAAAAAGATAGAACGACTTTACTTCTGTCTCAGAACATTTCTACACCTTGTACTCACACTCTGGTGATATCAAAGCAGGATGAAGCTGCTTAGAAGCCAGAAGATGGTGTTTCAACCTTTCATCTTTTTCTTCGGAAGAGAGTGTTCCTATAACCTCCACACCAATAGCAGCCTGGTTTTTTCTGAAAAGATCCAGGTGATCTCCTATCAGGTCTACAACATCCCTGGATAAATAGGGAAAAAGAGGTAAATCAGTTAATTAGTCATTTAATCATAATTCACATGGTGTTATAACTTCATAGAAGTAAGCAAAGATAAGAATTAAAAATGCATCTGAATACCTTGTCAAAAGATCGACCAGGTTTACTTCTTTACTCTTCCAGATACTTCACCAAGTGCATCCATAATTACAGCTCGAATCAACTCAGGTGCCTCTTTGTCAGGCGTAATATCGGAATACCAAAGATCTACAACAAAATCGCGCAAAATCTTGTCGATAAAATCCTGCATAGCTGCCTCTACAACCGGGGAATCAATCTTTCCCTTCCAGTTTGGAGGAGGAGGCGCAGGCGTGGTAATAAGACAAGAATCATTCACTGTTAGCTGCTTCTTTTCTAAGTGTGATAAGTAGGACCGCGGTCTGGCAATCTGAACCTTCCATCTAAATTCAACCTCATTGAATAACATTCTAAGCCCAGAAACCAAGAGTACAGCTATTGGTGCATTCATTAACATTGATTTACTTGTATCTGAAATTATCAATTATATAATTAGAAACTTTCAGAATATACAGCATCGTGCATGATATTTTCCAATAAAAATCCTACAGAACTTGAACAAATACTGTTAAATGAAGATTATTTACTGCATGATTCATAAATAACTAGGCCCACATGCATTCTTATTCAAGTAGTTTTCTCAAAATCAAACATTACAGATACGTCATATGAGCTATGCGGTAGAAAAGGGCACATTTATTACTTCTAAACTATTCCCTAAGCTAATGTCTCTCATTAAACAAAGCCAATTCAACCATTCAAGATATACAAGTATGTATGGTTGCAAGTACTCTTCATGTTTATTCATTCGCGTTACAGAAGTCAAAACGCAAAAATCATATGAAAACGAAACAAGAAAAGCAGCTAAAGTAGAAAATAGATTTCCCAAAATGTCATTCTCACGATTTCTTAATTTTCAAAACCAGCTAATAATTACAACACGAATGAGATTAAACAATAAATGTTAGATAGCACTATGTATGCAATTCAGTGGCTGAAACAATTTACATTATAAAGAATAAAATAAAGCAAGAAAATGGGAGGAGCTTACGTGTCAAGAAGTAACAGACGGCAAAAATACATAATGCCCACCAAACCGTTCGAAGTTTCGCCTCTTCGATGAGATCTTGCACGCTTTCCATAGCTTTCTTCATTGTTTTTTCTTAATAAAATCGAAACCAATCCAAGACTATTAACAATTCAAATTTCAATCTTGAAAAGGGGGAAAAAAGAAAAACAAAGAACAAACTTTACACAAAATATCAATAAATTCGTTGAAAAATAATCATTTTCAGTCCGTTTAAAGCAAAAGCTAACTGTACATGATTTCGATCTCGGGTTGATGTTTAGCGGATCCATATTTTGGTTGAATAGAAAATGACTGGGGAGGAGAGAGAAAATAACGTGGGAAAGAGAAGCCAGAGCGTCGCTATATCCGTTCTACTGTACAAATTCTTTAAGTTATTGTGGGCCCACATCAGGCGGAACCCAGTGGCTCGCTTCTCCAATACATCTAGTCCATGTCTTGGGTAGAGGGATAGAGAGAAATAGATTTTTTTAATTAAAAATGAATAGAAAGGAGTGTAAGAAAAATATAGGGAAAAGTGAAAAAGAAGAGAGATAGATAGAAATTTAAAAATAATAATAAAATAGTAGTGTAAAAGTCTTGCATGAAGGTCCATTTTTACACCTTGCACGTGAATCTATAAAGAAAAAGTGGTGTAAATGAGAGAAAAGTGATTAAAAGAAAAAAAATTGAAAGAAAATGGATGAAATATGGGACCCATCAAGTTTTCTTGTTCCTATATCTCTCTTCCATGGACCATGACATGGACTAGATGCATTAGAGATGCTCTTAGTCCACCGCCGGGTCACGGGAGGGTTAGTCTGTTGGGCAGCTTGGCTCGGGAAGAGTCGAGTTCTGGTTTAATAACCATGATCAATACAGTCAGAATTAAGAAAAGAATCAAAATCCAACCTTTAAATCAAGAATTAAAAATTAAAAGAATGAATTTTCAACCATTTAAGGACAAAGGATAGAAAATAACAAGAATGTTCAAAAGCTTCTCGAATTTTTCCTCCTAATGTTGCATATATTGATGTACACAATGTGTATTTCAAATCCATATGTGACGTGAACTCGTGCATATAGAATAATAAATTGTTTTGTAACAAAACCTCCAATATAATTTTTACTTTAAAGGTCAAAAAAAATCTTTGATATATATATATATTAATTGAAAATAAGTTCAAATTTCAATCAAGTTCATTTAAAAAAAAAATAGCACACAAATTAAGTTGAAATCAACATATGAAGCTTCTTGAGGACTTTGCAGGCTGGTCAGTTTGGCTTGACTAGCCCTTTCTCTATATATACGGCTCACTATTTAAAAAAAATAATAATAAAGTCACATATAAAATCACGAGTAGGTTCATGACTTAGTTGTTTATAATTAATAGTCGGGCTCTATGTACTTCATAGAAAATGTGGCTCAACCAGTCACAATTTATTCCCTCCACCATATGAAACATATGAACCGGGAATTAAAAAAATTAGAGATAGTATAGCATCAAAAACGAGACAGTTAATTTTATCATTCACGTATGTTAATCTAACACATACATGCTATTCCAACTATGAGTTAAAAGTTCTCAAAAATAAAGAAACGTGTAAATATACACACTCATCTGAACCAAAGAATACTAGTTAAGAAATGAGAAAAGTATTAAAAGAGTTTCTCTCATATATTTTAAGCTTGCTGAAAGTACAAATTAATAATATTACCCAAAAAAAGGGAGAGACAGAAAGAGTGCAAATCAATTGCATTGCCTTTCTTATGAAAGTGTCGGCTCATAAGCTGCTTCATTTTGTAAAAGCTGCTTCAACCAAATTCATGCAATACCTAATTGACATTTATCGTTGATCAGATTTTATATGGTGTCTAAAATCAAACAAAAAATCATTGAAATTTGAAAATCGACCCTCTACTGACACATTTTTTTTTCTCTTTCCTCATTATATATTTCAAAAGCGAGTGTCACAAATGAAATACAAGATGCCAATCAAATTTTGAGAAAATCATTTTATACTTTCTTTGTTATTGTTTTTCTTTTCCAAGGATATTTTTAATTTTTTTATATATTTTATTTTATACATGACAGTGTCGTAATAAAGTTTGTTGTCTAGACATACCATAAGGAGATTAATGGGGATTTAAAACTCATCATCTATTTTTAGTTCATCTCACCATGTTGCATGCAGAGAAACTATCCTGAATGTATGCAAAACCTCCTATCCTCGTGTCTAGAATTGACACGGACGTTCGAGTTTTGTGGTAGCAAATTTTGACAATGCACCCACAAACATCTTCCATGTTTCTCTATATAACATAATATTCCTCGTTTCTTCTCTTTACATGATAACTAAGCCGCCTTGGGCTGGTCCAAGGGAGTCAAAATGGTGAACCAGCCTCCCAAAACGAAAGCCTTTGGCTGCTTTCTCGTCCTCTCATTGTGTGCATTTTCTTCGTTTTCTTTGACTGATTTTGAGGCAGCTCGCATTGCCCGACGCCAACTTTTAACTCTACCTGAAGGAGGTGACCTTCCTGATGACTATGTTGTAAAGGTTGATGCTAGTCTCAAATTTGATAATCCTAGGCTCAAAACGGCCTATGCTGCCCTTAGGGAATGGAAGAAGGCAATCTATTCTGATCCACAAAACTTTACCAGCAATTGGAATGGTGCTGACGTTTGTGCCTACAACGGCGTTTTCTGTGCACCGGCTGTGGACGACCCCAAATCGACCGTTGTTGCTGGAATTGATCTGAACAATGCTGACATTGCAGGGCATATCCCCGTCGAAATTGGGCTTCTCTCCGATCTCGCCCTTATCCACTTGAACTCCAACAGGTTCTGTGGGATTGTTCCTAAGAGCATCTTTAAAATTACATTGCTCTTTGAGCTTGATATTAGCAACAACCGCTTCGTTGGACCTTTTCCAGATGCCGTCTTGGAGTTTCCCCACCTTAAGTACCTCGACATTAGATACAATGATTTTGAAGGACCATTGCCGCCGGAGCTGTTCCGCAAGGGCCTCGACGCTATCTTTGTGAACAACAACAGGTTCACAGGATGCATTCCTGATAACTTTGGGGATTCACCAGCATCAGTAATAGTAATCTCCAACAACAAGTTCACCGGAGGCATTCCAAGCAGCATTGGCAAAATGCAAAACACGTTAGATGAGGTCATTTTCTCGAACAATGCCCTTTCCAGTTGCCTGCCAAAAGAAATTACTCAGTTGAATGGCACAAAGGTTATTGATATCAGCAATAACAAGTTGATTGGAGATCTGCCTGTTGGCTTAGAGTACCTGCAAAATGTGGAAGTTGTAGACATTGCAAACAATATGCTTAGAGGAAAGGTCCCTGACAGTATTTGCAGCTTGCCAAACTTGAAGAATTTCTCATACTCTTCCAACTATTTCCAGCTGAAGGATAAAACATGTGAATGCAAGGAAGGAGCTGATCTTGAGTTGAAAAACGAAAACAATTGTTTTGCCAATGAAGAAAACCAGAGATCAGAAAAGTCATGTCAGGCTGTTTTGAGCAACAAGGTGGAATGCAAGGTTAGAAGGTGCCCAAGTTCAAACCCCCCGCACCAGACTCCATCAAATCCAACACCAAAGCCAGTGCCTCCACCAAAGTCTCAGCTAACTCCACCTCCAGTGCAATCACCACCACCACCAGTCAACTCTCCCCCGCCACCAGCTCTTAAACTCTCACCTCCTCCACCTCCCGTACAATCACAGCCACCACCTGCACCTAAGCTCTTACCTCCTCCGCCTCAAGTGCAGTCACCACCACCACTAGTAAACTCTCCCCCACCACTAGCTCCCAAACTCTCACCTCCGTCCCCTGTGAAGTCATCACCGTCACCTGCACCTAAGCTCTTACCTCCTCCGCCTCAAGTGCAGTCACCACCACCACTAGTAAACTCTCCCCCACCACTAGCTCCCAAACTCTCACCTCCGTCCCCTGTGAAGTCATCACCGTCACCTGCACCTAAGCTCTTACCTCCTCCGCCTCAAGTGCAGTCACCACCACCACTAGTAAACTCTCCCCCACCACTAGCTCCCAAACTCTCACCTCCGTCCCCTGTGAAGTCATCACCGTCACCTGCACCTAAGCTCTTACCTCCTCCGCCTCAAGTGCAGTCACCACCACCACTAGTAAACTCTCCCCCACCACTAGCTCCCAAACTCTCACCTCCGTCCCCTGTGAAGTCATCACCGTCACCTGCACCTAAGCTCTTACCTCCTCCGCCTCAAGTGCAGTCACCACCACCACTAGTAAACTCTCCCCCACCACTAGCTCCCAAACTCTCACCTCCGTCCCCTGTGAAGTCATCACCGTCACCTGCACCTAAGCTCTTACCTCCTCCGCCTCAAGTGCAGTCACCACCACCACTAGTAAACTCTCCCCCACCACTAGCTCCCAAACTCTCACCTCCGTCCCCTGTGAAGTCATCACCGTCACCTGCACCTAAACTCTCACCTCCTCCACCTCAAGTGCAGTCACCACCACCAGTAAACTCTCCCCCACCACCAGCTCCAAAACTCTCACCTCCGCCCCCAGTGAAGTCATCACCACCACCTGCACTTAAGCTCTCACCTCCTCCACCCCAAGTGCAGTCACCACCCCCACCACCAGTGAACTCACCCCCACCACCAGCTCCCAAACTCTCACCCCCAACTTCAGTGAAGTCATCACCGCCACCTGCACCTAAGCTCTCACCGCCTCCACCTCAAGTGCAGTCACCATCACCAGTAAACTCTCCCCCACCACCAGCTCCCAAACTCTCACCTCCGCCCCCAGTGAAGTCAGCACCGCCACCTGCACCTAAACTCTCACCTCCTCCACTTCAAGTGCAGTCACCATCACCAGTAGTAAACTCTCCCCCACCACCAGTTCCCAAACTCTCCCCTCCTCCACCTCAAGTGCAGTTACCACCACCACCAGTAAACTCTCCCTCACCACCAGTTCCCAAACTCTCACCTCCGCCTCCAGTGAAGTCATCACCGCCTCCTGCACCTAAGTTCTCACCTCCTCCACCTCAAGTGCAGTCACCACCACCACCAGTAAAATCTCCCCCACCACCAGCTCCCAAACTCTCACCTCCGCCTCCAATGAAGTCACCACCACCATCTGCACGTAAGCTCTCGCCTCCCCCCCCAGTGCAATCGCCACCACCGCCAGCACCAAAGGTCTCACCTCCACCCCCAGTATTTTCCCCGCCACCACCTGTTAACTCTCCCCCACCACCAGCACCAAAACTCTCACCTCCACCACCACCTATTAACTCGCCCCCACCACCAGCACCCAAACTCTCGCCTCCACCTCCAGCACAATCTCCTCCACCACCCTTCCAGGACATCATTCTACCCCCAACCTTGGGCTTCCAATACGCATCCCCACCACCTCCAATCTTCCCAGGCTATTAAGGAGTGCATAGTCATCTTTTTATGCATCTTTTATCATCAGAAAAGATCTATAAAGCAATGTAACCGCTCACTTTCTGAGAGTTATATATTCTAATGACTGGGTATCAACGCTTTTTATAGTTTACAAAGTCATTCAAATTAAGACACATCAATTTTATGATTCTGAATTGAAATGCTCTTAGCTCCGCGAAACGTGAGATGCAATGGCTAATTCAAACAGACCAGCTTTGTCTGCTTGCATTGAGTTTCTGCATCATCAGATTCACATTTATCACATAAATAAATCCAAAAACATCATAAAAGCTAAAAAACATATGTATCCAGACAGCAGATATAGCAAAACCTCATGGACAAAGTTTGCCTGCAACAACAATGTAACTTAACTGGGAGGACATCAAACCAATTCTTGGTTCTCGCCTCATTCCTTTTTCACTTCCACAGACTATAATTCCATCATACATCAACCTGACCTGTTTAAGAAATCTCAGATCAAAACCATACATTCAGTCTTCAAATTATAAACTCTGAGATCATTGTTCAGGATTAGGATTATTCTGACATTCAACAGATAGTAAAGAAAATAAGCAAAGAACAAAAACTTGAGTTAATGGATGAACATTAAGAGAAACATTCGTGTCATTCAACGTTTATACTTACAACTCACAACACGAGAGAAGTCAAATTCAACATATCACTACCGTTAAACTACATCATGTATACACCTATATAAATATTCTTAGAAACTATTCATATAGAGAAATTAGGTTAACTCTCACAAAGCCATATCTTGAACTTACATATGACCTTCACCAATATCCATAAGTTATATCAGAAGATATCTCGTCCATTGCAAGTCAATGCCACATGTTTTGTACAAACCCAAGTTTCAGCTGTTCAAATGTGCAGCACAACCCTTTCCACAGCTGTTCATTTCTAGTCCTGCATTCTTTATGCTGCAAGCTCAAGCTGTTGCATAACCAATTCTCAGCTGTGTTATTCAATCATCATCCTCCATCTGCATTCTGAACTCCAGTGGTCATAAGTCCAACTTAGTTTTATAAGCTGCTACTCTATAGTGTCAGATCTCATAGTCTTGATCTGAGTTTATTAGAATTAAATTGTAATCGTCTACGAACAGAAGGAAGCGGGTTCGCATTCAAGGAACCTGAAAACTTAATATCCCAGCATTCAATGTTTTTTGGGACACAGACATCAAACAGTACTTGGCCAAGGACACTATGTGCACTCATAAAAGGGTTTGACCGATTTGGGGATCTTTCTTGCCGGTCTTCTATTGCGGGCCCAATGTCTCTACTATCATGAAAGCTAGCTGAACTTGGCAGGAAAAAGTGATCATTTGGCCCAATGGCAACTCTTCTAAGGCTTTGATTTGAGTTGACTGCTGCATTCTGGAGGTCACAAATTAAGTCTGATATATCTCCAAGTTTCTGGATTCTGTGGGAAAAACTTGAAACTGCCTGCTCAAGCAACTCAGTTATAGCAGCTATATACTGGACTGAATGATACTTGTAATGACCTGTTTGTTGGTAGCAAATCGTATCAGTAAAATGGGGTGCATGAAGAACTGGAATTACAAACTTGCAAAAGTAAGAATCTACAGACACTAGCAATAAATTACTAAGAGACAGCAGCATCCTCCATTACCAATCTAAATGACACTGGCCAAATCACATACATTTTCTATAATAAGCACCCTTATGGCTGCTTCACCTAGCCGATTCCCAATTCAACTTGGATGTGGAAGCTACCATTCAATGTCAAAGTATCCACAATGAAAACTAAGAAGATAGTTCAGGTGCATTAGCGGGGAACAGCATGGCAAGCAGTCAGAGAAAAATCTGCCCAACTCTCAGGTACAAATTTCACAAGACAACCAAAAGAGAATAGAATAAAACAAGAACAAAAGAAAAGAAGGCAGAAATAGTAGATGATAAAGAAAATGTTTATACATAAATAGTGGAAGGGTTTTCCCACTAAGGGCTTCATGAATAGTTGAGATCGGAAGAGCGTCGTAAATGCAAGCAGTCAAATAATTGACGTTCATTTGTTTGGTCATGTCACATCAATATTTACCAATATATTTTTCACTAACCAATTTGAAACTTTTTACAGCATATTGATGACATCTAGTTACGCTGAACCTTACCGGCCTAATGAACAATACATCTGGATTATAACCGAAGAGGCAAATTTCTGTACACAGATTGAAATACATTACTCGCTGAAAGCCCCTTACACTGGAGCAGCAATAGATGAAGCCCTAAAAAACTAAGATAACCATTGAATAAAGAGAAGCAATAAACCTCAAAGGCAATGGAGAGAACAGCACAAATGTTTAACACATACCATATCCAAAGAGCTCAAATTATTAGCTGAAGATTTACCTGCACTACACTTCACCACTTTTACATTTCCCCCTACATCTTGTAATTGCCTAGCAAAGTTGCATACAATTGGATAGGGAGCTACATCATCATTTTCGGAGCATAAAATCAGAAAAGGCACCCCTAAATCCTACATGCAAAAAGCAACAGAATAAAAAGGCTAAAACAACCAAAAGTGAATATATAATTTCCATTTGTTGCCTAAGTTGAAACTTACAACTGAGGAATAAAGTGTTTGCAAGTACTCTACACGCTGGGATCCAAACCTCGTGAGAAATAAAGAGTCCAGGCTCATAGTAACACCTTTAGCAAAAAATGATACCAGCTTTGCAAAACCAGGCATTTTAAGGATGCTGTGGCTTGAAGCCAATCGTGCACCCAAATCACTTAGAAAGTCAACAGGATCAGAATCATATATCTGGCCTGAGATGCAGTTCATAACCAGTCTAGTATCGTCCTTCATGAAACAAGAAATAAATAAGTCAACAAGTCTATGTTCTACAACGCACAATTCATTATCAATAAGTGGAGTCTACGAACCACATTGAGCTCCGCGTCACAGCATCCTTGAATAATCTGCATCAGTTTTAACAATGAATTATATCATGATGAGAGTCCAGATGCACAATGATTGTTCTTATCCTACTTCGCTAAAGACAAGTGATTAATTCTTGAGCAACAGTTGGACAGACAGTCCTCATCAAAGTAGTATCAGGGACATGCATTCATGGGAAATGCCAACATGCAGCTCAATGTATTTCACATGCATCAAGTGAACATGGCTCCAAAGCGTTGACTATACCTGAAAAACCTTATACATGCAAGCCTTTGAACCACCAGAGGAGGCTGCAAGGACTACCGGACATATATTACTCCGTAATTCCTGCATATATACAAAAACTCTGAGAATAATATCCGAAGAGCAAAAGAAAAGCAACTCATTGCCGACAAGAACAGAACACAGACTTAATATACCTTGCTGATGATACACCCCTGCATTGTGGTGTCACTTTTGGGACTGTGCATGGTGAAGATCTTATTGAAAATTGATTTTTGCAAGAATATGTAGTTGAGAAGTAATGAAAAATTATTTATTTACGTGAAACATTATTCTATTTGGAGAGTTTGATGTAGAAAATGAGTTTAAAGAAAAGCAATTTTATGAATTGTAAAAAAAAAAAAAAAAAAAAGGATGTTTCCACCAAGTCATGCAGCTAGTGAGCTGGACCCAAAAGACCCCAACGGAAAAGAGGTGGAGCAAAGAAGACGAAAAAATAAATAGCTTTTCACATGGCTTCACTTACATGTTCATTTAAGCATAGCATTAGCGGGAATCATACTAAAGAAACATGACAATTACCAAAAATATTTTATTCATAATCCATTATTGTGATTTTTTCCCCACATAAAATGACATGATCATAAAAACTGACCTTGGCAAGCTCATTAAGTACAGAAAATGCCTGTGATGTAGCCCTCTCTGGGATGAATCTGCAAAAGAAGTCCGCAGTAACTAAGAAGTATTTATTCAAGTATAAGGGGTCCAGACGAAACTGAAATGTTAGCTCTTAAAGAATATAAGGAAGGGGGAAACTTTTCCTCATTAAAAAAGGGTGTAAGCATGCATTCTAAACAATTAAGTAGAGAATGAAATCTTCGTTTCTCGTACTAAAATTTAATCAATCAGAAGAAATTTCTCCTCACATCAAATCCTAGATAGACTCCACAACTCATTCTACGATACTAATAACTCGGAAAGCTGCAGCTACGTTACGGCATAAATAGTCACAAGTCACAACTCATTAGGTACAATACCTTTTGTACCATTAGGTACAAATAGAATTTTCCTCCCGGAAAGAGAATTGCTACATGTAGGCATTCCCGCCCGTTAAAATTTGCTATCTTTTACGCAAAAAGAAAGATAAACTACACTTCGTTGATAATATAGCGGAAACGTTGACACTATCAGAGCCCTTCAAAACAACCACAATTTAAGTACATACACACAGTAAAAGCGATAACGAAATTGCAGTTAGAGTGGGAAAAGCGTACGGATTGAGAAAGTCGGAGAGGCAAACAAGAGAATTCCAGCCGAGAGAAGAGTAGATGTTCACAAAATCCTTCAATTGACTGTCACTAATCGAAGAGACCCACACGAAAATCACAATTATTCCTTTAATTTTCAGCTCCGGAGTAGTCTTGTGACTTCTGACCCAATAAATTCTACCCCCGACTCCTCCTACGCTGGTGCCGGTCATCGGCACAAAACTGCTCATGGGAAATTGATAATTGGAAAGTAAATTCAAAAAATTGGGAGGAACTTGGGTAAGGGGATGAAGAGTAGAGAGAGAAAGTGATCGCGCTGCTAGTGGTGGTGGATCGCCCAATTGGATTGCGGATTTGCCAGCTAGGATAAATGCTCGTTTTTGGATTTATATATTATATATATATATATTATATATATTTTATATATAGTTGTTGTTTAGGTTAATTACACCTAGCGTCCCCAATCTTTTAGCTTTATATCGATTACATCTCTAACTTTTAATTTTACATTTTTACATCTCTAACATTTAGTGAAATCACATTTTTCGTCCTTGGAGACGGAAAACGTCAAATTCTACCATTAATGACAGGGGTATTTTAAGTAAAATAAAAAAATAAATATTTTAACATATTTTAATTAAAAATTTTGAAAAAAAAAAAGGAAAAGAAAAATGGTGGGAGGGGGATTCCCAAAAAAAAAAAAAAACTAAGCTGTCGGAATGGCAGCCATTTTGGCTGCCTTTTCTGGCAGTGAAAAGGGGGAGTCCCCCCCTTTGCTGTCGGAATGGTAGCAGCAAAGAAACACTTGAAGAAATACTATCAATAGCCAGGTATCAACTCTAAAGAACCTTACGCTCAGAATTGACAGGCCGTGCTCGGTAAATTAAATAATTCATGTGTGTGTGTTTAGTTCATTTAAAACATCACGCCCACATTTTCCACGACCTCAAATAAGACAAATCTACGAAGAAGTAAGGGATAAAGAAACCAAGGCAGAAACAAGCTTCCTACCAGCGACTTAACACTTCTCTAAAATAGATTTGACCTATCAGTGTTAGGTCGCTAAAATAAGCTCTCAGTCAACAACCTCACATCTAGGTTAACGGTTACGCGAACAAGGTCGTGGTGAGCCCTCTATTAGCGACCTAACACTTGCTATAATGTGTTATGCGACTGAAGCTAGAACAAGCTTCTAGTTAGACGGCTTCATACTTGGCACCAAATCCTCACTCGAATCCATTTTATGCGAACTAAACCAGAACGAGCTTCTGGTTATGCGTCCTGACACTTTGATTTGTGGATTTGCCTAGAGGCATTGTACAGTGTAGGCCATATCAATTTAAACGAACAAACAATTGTATAAATTTTTTCATCATCTCATGAGTATAGAGAGATATCAAAAATGAAAAAAATAAAAATAAAAAAGGGCAAAGCTTCAGGTCTGGTCTTCCGGAGTGGGAACCTCGATCTCTTTACCAATGGGAGCCTCAGCCTCGGTATCTTCATCGTCTGAGCTCTCATAGCCGCAGTCGTGCTTGAGTTTGGCCACCTGCTCTTTGAGGAAATCAAGGTTGTACTCAGGCCTGACCTTAATTACCTTCTGAAGAACACCCTTGGTCATCTCGTAATACAACCCGGCGTTGGCTTATTTGTATTCCTCTGAGCTTTTGTACTTGGCCACAGCCTTTTGTACTCAATCAGCTCCCCGGACGAGGCCCTGTTCTCAGCCTCCCTCAGAGCTTGCGCATGATTTGACCTTTCAGTCACCAGCATGCTCTCCAACTCTTCAATCTTTTTCCTAGAGGCTTCTAGGTCTTTTATCAATAAGGCGGCCTCATCCTTAGAAACTGCCAGATCTTGCTCCTTTTCCTTCAGTGCCAGCTCGGCCTCCTCTTTTGCCTTGGCGGCTGAGTCCGTCTCTTTGGTCAGCTTCTTCGTGTCTTGGATTACCCTACGGACATGAGCTTCTACATGCTGGTCCAGGATGGCCAAGCGACCTCGCATTGATACGCTTGCCTGGAAGATCTCGGTAAGCGACATAGAGTTCGCATACTTCTCCCACTTCTTCGACCAGCTCCTGGCCACATCGCTTATGGCGTCACCGAGGTTCATAGGCAACCCCTTCGAAAACGTCTCGAGCGGCCTCTTCGTGAGGTTGAAGCTAAGCAAAGCCTTAGGCCTCTTATCTTTCATTTTTTTCCAACACAGCCCGGCGATTTACTTGAACTAAGAGGAACAGGTCGTCCGCCAATAGGTCCACAACCCCTTTCTCCTGAACCTTGTTCCCTCCCCGCCTGACATCGTAACCGGGGGACAAGGAGGTATAAGAGGAACCACGGGAGTAGGCGAGGGAGCTGTCCTCTGTCTCTTGGTAGAGGAGTCAGCAGCCGCAAGGTCGGCCTCTTTAGCGACCCGCTTACCTGTGGCGTTCTCACGAAGTCTCTTCCATTGCTTCTTCTTCTCCAAAGCAGAGGCAACCTCTTCAGAGGACCTCATCTCCTGAGTTTTTTCCTGGTGGTTTCCCTGGCCTAGAACAAGAAAAAGCATGTGTCAGGTCGTCATACGGACACAAACAGATCCAAAGCACGTTTGCAGCTTACTGTTGTTGGGACTGTGGTCGCTACGTTCCGACCTCGGTGCTGAGAGACCAACCTAGATCAAGGTATCCTCGTTGGTTAGGTCCTTGACGTGGCGAGCTCGAGCTTCCAACCCAACGACCTCTTGAGCTCGTTCTTTGAAGGTTGAGGATATCAATTGCAGCCTATCGACTCTTGAAACAAAAAGGAGAAAAATAAGTATTAGCTCATCAGATCTAGAAAAGAGTTCGTTGGGTAGTTGCTTACAAGTATTCGTATAGGTAGTCACTACATTTGTATCCAGTTGTCTCCTACCCAGAATCAGCTCTACTTCCATTTTGGGATGGAGATCGGAGTACACCTTTTACCAGATTGCTCCAGAGGCGTTGGGCTCCCGATTTTGGGCGAGCAGCCACATAGAACCAACATTTTCCTCTAGAAAGGGAGGATTTCAACAAGTAATAAGAGTCAAAATCCTCAGGGCTAGGGAATCCACAGCCTTTGCACTGCCACAAGGCGAAGACCCCTATTATGGTCTTCCACCCCGTTGGTGGAATCTGCGATGGGGCAACGCCCCAGAACTGCAACAGTCGGGTCACAGGCCTGGGAAGAGGGACCCTGAACCTGAAACATCTTTGTGTTCACAGCGACGTACCCCCTCGAAGGATTATGGGCCCTCCCCCTTTCATAAGGAAGCCACAATGCCACATCACCCGGTACCGGCGATGAACAAGACGTAAATCCCCTTCCTCCACCTGGAAAGGGATGTCCTTGGCTAACCACGGCAGGCCCTTCTCCAAAACTACCGTCGCTGGAGGACGCCCGCCAAAGCTTTCCTCCGCCTCTTTTTCCTCTTCTTCTTCCCCTCCGTCCTCCCACTCAACCGGGACTTCCGGTTCATCCGCCTCTTCACCAGATCAGCCAGCGCTCACTAGAGAGACCTCCCCTTATCCAGACATCATTTCGCTAACCTAAGGCTACCCAAAGAAATCCCAGGAACTACAAAGAAAAATTACCTTTGAAAACAAGAATCCCCCAAAGATAGAAGCCTTTCTGCAAAGTAAAATAAGAAATGCAGGAGAAAACAGAGGCGAAGAGAAGAGTATAAATAAGCTTGGGTATGGTGTGACGGCCGCGTGTTGCTTTGGGAGACGAAAAGGCAACAATCAAATTAATGATTACCACCTTTAAGCCTCTTAGACATGTCATTCCACCAAAAGAGTGATACGTCGCTAAATGCGTTGTCTCAACTGTTTTGAAATTCAAAGAGTCTTATTTCGGGCGACAAAAGTTTGAAGGGAATTATTAGCGAAACTTCAAGGCTGCTAACTCTGAAGTTCAGAAACAACGACCTTGAGAGGGTTTTTTGCAGCCACCCGGTCGCCATAGGCCAAAAGTCAACAACGGTCAACGGTTGTAAGGTCTTGGGAGCCGGCTCCAAGAGGCTCATCCAATTTAACGGCCTAGCGACCAAACGACCAACAGACGTAAGGAGCCCGTTTTAGCGACATCTGAAGCAAATATCCATTCTCGTGTCCCTGACGTTCAGGACGTACGGGCACTATGCTAACGAGCTCACAGTGCCTCAATCCGACGCTACGACCTGACGAACACGACAACTAAGCATTTGATGGGGAACCCACGTGAGGGACCTTATCGCTTACGGTTGATGGGACTTTAGCATTTAATACAATGTGATGGCTACTTGCCCCACATATGATCTAAATAGTCATTAGTCAAAAAGTAGAGGTTAAATCCCAGCTGACATGACTCAAAGGTCATTCGTATATGCCTAACATTAAATGCATGTAATCATTGTTCCCATGTAAATGACAAGTTTGCACTATAAATAACACAAACAAAGCTATGAAAAAGATGGACAGACGAAAAATCTCATTATTCTTGTCTTTGGCACATTTACTCTCTTCCATTTATTACAAATATCATTTACCTTTGCACATTAACTACGCAAGCTGATTCGAATGCAAACTTCCCGTGAATAAAAATATCATTTGTTGCGTCAAAGGCTAAATTTGATATCAACAGAAATAAAAAATAAGAATTAATAAAAAAATTATTGGTTCAATTATTATACTTTTCCTTTTAATCATTTAATTTAATATTTTTATTTTGAGACTCTATCTACATATTATATTTTAGTTAGATATATCTCATATTTGTCTAATGGATTTGAATTACATGAAAATAGATAATATATCAATCTAGATTTCAATATTATTATTATATTTTTCATTTTAATCATTTAATTTAATATTTTTATTTTGAAACTCTATCTACATATTATATTTTCAATATTATTATAATTTTCCTTTTAATCATTTAATTTAATATTTTTATTTTGAAACTCCATCTTTATATTACATTTTGATTAGATATATCTCATATTTGCCTAATGGATTTTAATTTTACTTGTTCGATTGTATAATTTCATGATTTTATGTTCTCCTATTCTATTATATTTTACTTTATCACTATAATATGTACATGAAACACACAAGTGTGAAACATAGTATGTCCATAAAAGCATGAGTGTGAAACTAATATAGAATTATGCTATCGGGTTTTAAAATCTTTAAAGGAAATAAAAAATAAGAATTAATAAAAAATTATTGGTTCAACGAGATGGCGATGGACTAATAATAAGAATTTAAAATTTGTCGTCGAAATAAAGAATTGATTGTATACTACTTATAAACATAGGATGTACATTAATTCCATGCAGGTTGTGTTTTTTAGTTTCTTTATAACGTTAAGTGTGACAAAAACAATTTTATTATATTTTATGTATGAAATTCTTTTAGAGCTCTACATGTGCAACGCACTTAAGTCTAACAAACACAATTTTGTTATATTTTATGTATGAAATTCTTTTAGAGTTCTTGCACGGGTGAAAATCTAGTTCATAATAATAATCTATATATTGATAATAAGTGAAGTCGTCTGATGTTGTAATTTCCCTCCACTGGTCTGACATTATAAAAATACTGGTGACATCATCGATGACGTCACTGGTGGATCACAATTAAATTTGTTTTAAATCTTTTTAATTTTTTTCCTACTTTCTATTTTTATTTTATTATCCATTTTTTAGATAATTAAGAATATCTTCTTAGATAAATTCATAGGAATCTCCTTAGATAATTATGAGTTGTATTCTGATTATACTGGATAACAATTAAATTTGCTTTACATTTTTTAATTTTTTCCCTACTTTCTGTTTTTTTTTTTTTGTTATCCATTTTTTTATAATTAAAAATATCTTCTTAAAGAAATTCACAAGAATCTCTTTAGATAATTATCAGTTTTATTCTAATTGTATTAGATAAAAATTAAATTTGATTTACATTTTTTTAATTTTATCCCCACTTTCTGATAAAATAACTTATATATTAAATTAACTTTCACGGACTTTTTTTCTTAAAAATCAACGGGTGATTTTTTGTATAATTAAGAATATCTTTCTTAAAGAAATTTATAACAAATAAATTTATTCTGATTAAGAGTTTATGTTAATTTTTTATCCACTATTTTGTGTTCCCTTTAAAACTTTAAGTTGTTATACACGTGGGTGCAATATAATCGGCTGTTGATTTGATTAGACAAAATTTTTTACATTAGTTTTTCTTAGTTGCAACATTATTATTTTATTTTTAAAATGATCTAACACCATATAGATAGCACTAAATGATCTATTGTGATTTTCTATGTGGTATATCCCAATGCATCGTATGGCACCATTGTCATACTATATTAGTAGTTCGAACTGTAGTACAGTAGATAGATACTTACATTTCAAGTGAGAGGGTCTGAATTCGAACCACTCATGCCCTTCCCCTAATTTCCCTCTCCTCCCCTATGTCCCTTTTGTATTAAAAAATAAATAAAATAAAAAAATACTATATTACATTGTATTAAATCAAAGCTAAGTGTGACCGCTAAATTAACTGTATATTACTTTTATTGCATTTAATATATGTTTGATTGAGATTGAGTATATGTTGAAGTGTGATTACTAAATCAACTGTATATTATTTTTATTGCATTTAATGTATGTTTGATTGAGACTAATTACATGTTAATATTGAATATTCTTATTGTTGTTGTTCTCCCCATGCAGTGCATGGGCGAAAATTCTACTAGTAGTAGTAGTAGTAATAATAATAATAATAATAGTTTATGGAATTTTTTTTTAAAATATATAATATTCTTTAAACCATTAATCAAATGTATGAGAATCCCTTTGAATTAGACTAATGTGTCTTGACAAAACTAGTCATTTCATAAATTTGTCAACTAAGACATTTTTTAAGAAACTAGTTTGGATTTTGTAAGATTACATGAGTGTTGTCAATTAAGACATTTTTTAGAAATTAGATCACATGAGTTTTGACGCGACTAATAAGGGAAAGGAGTGGAATTTAGGGAGAGGCGGGTGTGAATATACCCTTACAATTATTAAATATATCACCTTAGTTGTTTAATATTATATTATTATTATTACAATGGACCACTATTGCCATATCGACATTCAAAAAATAACTAGCCTCAAACTACAGTATATTACATTATCCCATGACAAAATAAACATAAAAGGATGTTTAATACATAATCTTAGATATTATCGAAGAATACATTATTTATAACACGATCAACTTCACTTCCCAAACATGCATAAAAAGACTTAAGGATTAATGAAAGAAGCCACATACTTGATCATAGACTTGCTATTTTCCCTATGCGGGGAAAGCACCTAAATACATGATCTTCCCCTTCAATCTCTAGAACTTCTATCTCTCCATCCCATCCAGATTTCTTCAGCGATTCCTTGTAATAGGCACCTCTATCTTTTAGAATATCTTTCTCTGCAACTCTGCAACATAAACAAGCACTTTTTCACCCCAATTTTGAAAGATTCAAATCCATGCTAGGGTTTATCAAAGGGTCGTCCAGCCCCGTTGTATTAGGACAAGAATAACACCATATGTTATCCACATAACTCCTCGTAAAACCTGTAGCTAATGCTTTCGATTAATCCCCAATTGCATCTTTTCCCCAAAACTATGGACAGTTGAGAAAAATCCCATCAAGATTGATCCCTTCCAACTTTTCTTGACCAAATCTCATGGCAGTGTTGTGTGCTAGATTACCACCAGCACTATCTCCCCCTAAATAGACATGACCAAGATCAGCATGTTCTTGAATCCATGGCTCTTGCCCTTCACCTGTGGATTGAGATGCCACTCTCATCAGTTCAAGCTATGATAAGCATTCCATAGGCACAGAATTGAAGATAATAGTGCCTGTAATTAACGACTAATCTGCACTTAATTTAGGTCTCCCAACTAAATAATTTTGTAACCATCTCATATTAATTGAGTGCATTCTAGATTCTTTGTTCCCTATATAACACCCAAAGTAAATCTTTGCTGAAGTCGGGTTTCACCAACTAATTTTATTATAACTGTAGACATGTTAACATTATCAATTGTGTTCAAGAGTCCATTTGTCCCCTATAAATCTAAAGTTTTAAAATAAGAATCTCCCACCAAACTCTTTAAATAGAAAATCCCATCCATCCTTCAAACGATAATAATAAAATAAAATAAAATAAAATTTCCCCGCTAATTCTAAATGGACCGGCTTTGAATTCTCACTATTTTTTAAAGTATCTGTCTAATAATAATAATAATAATAATAACAACAACAACTAAAAAGTCTAACCATGAGGTTAAAAAATTAAAAAAAGAAAAGAAAAAAGAAAAAAAGTCAGAATCAAGGAAAATTGTGGATCCGTCCATCTTTGCTCTGTGTGCACGTTAAGTTTTTAATTCTTTTTTTTTTTTTAATGAATGAATAAACAATAAAAGAATTAGTATACTACTGCTTCTTCGCAGAAAATCCGACCTTAATTTTTTATTATTAGGAATTGAAAGGAAAGGAAAAAGTGATTTGAAGAGAATTGAAGGAACAATGGAGAAGATGAAGGAGGAAAGCTTTGGAGACATGTAGATTCTTTTTTTGGACCAATTGAGAGAGAAACACATCATGTACCCTCAGTGATAAACAAAACAGGTTACATACTTTATGAGGTGCATTTCTAGATTATATGCAGACGTGTACGTGTGTCTCTGTGTGTGTGTGTGTGTATATATATATATATTTCTACAACTTCGGCGTCTAACAAGCAACCTCATCGTTCCCTCAGAAAATTCCAGTTACTTTACCCCCAAGGAAGAAAAATTTAATAAGTAAAATAGTAATCATTTATTTTTTATTATTTCAAAAAGGATCTCCTGATCACCTGTAGACTGGGAAGCCACCCATTTCAGAGCAAGCCAGCACTCTTCATACGCAATCGGAAGAGGGTGCTCCGGAGCAAGTCTATAATCGACGGAAACCGCTACAGCATGAGCTTCAGCAACGATGGAATTTAGGTGGGTATGGGACACCGCAGAGAAGGGGGACCCCACCAGGAATCCGCCGCCGTGAAAATAAACGAGAAGCGGAAGTTTCCGGCACCGGCAGGAAAATCCTGGCCGACACACCAAATTCTGGTGAAATCACGACATCTTTGGATTTAACCCCTACTTCGGAATCTACTGCGGGTGGAACGTGATCTGTGCCATTAATCCTTTCCACTCTTCCATCTTTGTATACTCGCATCATAGGGGAGAAATCGTGAAGAATTTCAGTAGCGTTTACGGCCATTGCAGAAAACAAAGAAGAATAATAGTATGTGACAACAGAGTAGCACCAGAGAAATATGTGCAATAGCCTTGACTCTAGGACGGACCGCACTGGATCTTCTCGGGCCCACAAAGTTAAATTTTCTATGGAGATGGTGTCTAATGGAGTATGTGGCAAGATTTCATTGGACACAGCCTCTTAATGTGTCTAAGATCCTACCACATAATTCATTAGACATTATAAGATGGAAGAACTGCCACTAAGTGGTTGTTTGGGAAATTATAATGAGTGAAGTAGAAGTGTGTTAGAAATATTAAAAAATTTGAAATATATAATTGTAAGAGTTAATTTCACAAATCGTCCTCAACTTTTTAGTTTAGTTTCGATTTTGTCCTTAACTTTTGTTTTGTCACTCTACAGCTCTCAACCTTTGATAAATATGCACAAATCATCTCTTTTTACACTATTCCACCAAAATTTTAACAAAATGACGATTATATCCCCTACCTTTTAAATTTTTTTTTAAAAAAAGTTTGAAAATAATAAAAAACTTAAAAACCCCTCCCCCTCCCCCTTACCCTTAGGGCGAAAGTTTGGCTGCCGGCTACTCCGACAGCACAAATGCTGTGGGATAATTGCTGCCATTTCCAGCTCTCCCCCCCCCCCCATTTGTGCTGTTCCCGCAGCAATGGCAGCAATTTGCAGCCAAAATGGGGGAAGAATCCCCCTATTTCCCCCTCCAAATTTCAACAGCAAATGCTGCCGGAACAATACAAATGGCCGGATGGCAGCAAAATGGAAGGGATTCTCCCTCTCAATCTTGGCAGCAATTTTGCTGTCATTTCCTGTAGCATTTTTGTTGCTGGAACAGCAACTCCGGCGGCCAGCAGCCGGACCTCCGGCCGATGGGTGGGTGGGTGTGGTTTTTAAGTTTTTTATTATTTTCAAACTTTTTTTAAAAAAAATTTAAAAGGTTTAAGGAGGTATAATCGTCCTTTTATTAAAATTTTAGTGGAATAGTATAAAAAGGATGATTTGTGTATATTTATCAAATATTGGGGCTATAGGTGACAAAACAAAGGTTGGAGAAAAAATCAAGACTAAACTGAAAGATTGTGGATGATTTGTGAAATTAACCCTCATTGTAATTGAATAATTGGCAAATCAAATACTTAAATAAGTAAAATTATAATTGGGCTACTTAGGAAATTACCGGACAAAAGCCTACTTAAATAAAAAAATAGTTCAACAAATAAATAGAAACAAGAAACAAATACACGTATTCTTACGGCACAATAAAAAACACGCGGCCCAAGTACACGCCCTTTCCCCCCACTTTGCTTCTCCCCTCATTTTGACAAACACAATTGATGCATGGGACCCATTTGACGATTAAAGTATTTATTTATTAATTATTATTATTATTATTAAAAAATAAAAAGTTATATATTATTATTATTATCTACAAATTTAAAAAGTTACATATAAGAGTATTAATATTGAGTTAAAAGTCATAAATAGAAAATGTTACATTTTGTGTTATTATTGAGTTAAACAATCAAATTTAATTAAAAAGTTAGATGTAAAAGTCAAAATTTATGTTACTATTAAATTAAAAAGTCACATTTAATTAAAAATTCAAATATAAAAGTCACAATTTTATTATTATTTAAAAGTCACATTCGTGTGACTTTTTAACTAAAAAATCACGCATCGAAATTTTGTCACTAGCAACATTTTTATTAGAAAGTTACATATAAATATGTTACATTTATTGATAAATTGTCATCGAAACATCAAATACAAATAAAAGTCAATTAATTTCTCTCAAAATAATAATAATAAAAGTCACAATTATGTAATTTTTAATTAAAAAGTCATATATAGAAATTTTATTACTATTTAACTAAAAGGTCGCATATAGAAAAAAATCACATTTAATTAAAATGTGTTGATTGTTACGTTTTAAATTGAAATGTGACTTTTTAATTAAATTTAACTTTTTCAATATATGAATTTTTATATATATGGCTTTTTTTACGAGAAAGTAACATTGAATGTGACATATCTAAATGCGAAAAAATTTCTACAAATATAGAAAAAGTCACATTTAACTAAAAGTTCACATATATATAAAAAGTCACATTTAACTAAAATGTCACACTGATTGTCACCTTTCAAATCGAAATGTAACTTTTTAATTTGTATATATATATATAAACATAACATTTTCAATATGTGAATATCTATATATGTGACTTTTTTATGAAAAAGTAACATTGTATGTGACATATCTAAGTGTGACAAAATTTCTATACATATAGAAAAAATTATATTTAATTAAAAATGTCGCATTGATTGTCACATTTTAAATGGAAATGTGACTTTTTAATTTGTATATATAAACATAACCTTTCAATATGTGAATTTTTATATACACGATTTTTTAACGAAAAGATAACATTGAATGTGACATATCTAAATATGACAAAATTTCGACGTATAGAAAAGTCACAATTAACTAAAATGTCACATATAGAAAAAATCACATTTAATTAAAAATGTCACATTGATTGTGACCTTTTAAATCAAAATGTGACTTTTTAACTTCTATATATAAATATCACCTTTTTAATATCTATATTTTTATATATATATGTGATCTTTTTTAACAAAAAGATAACATTGAAATGTGACAAAATTTCTACATGTATAGAAAAAGTCACATTAAGTGTCATCTTTTATATCAAAATGTGAACCTTTGTCATATTAACTTTTTCAATATGCGAACTTTTATATATGTGACTTTTTTACAAAAAAATAAATAAATAAACAACATTGAATGTGATATATCTAGTGTGGCAAAATTTTTACACGTAACTTTTAAATTAAAAAATAATACTAATGTGATTTTTAAAAAGTAATAATTGTAAATTTTTCTTCAACTAATAATAGTAGTAGTAGTAATAATAATATAATAAAATAAATAAATTTTCAGATTAGTAAACAAAAAAAAAAGGAAAAAAAAATTAAAACAATGTTGGGCTCAATTTGTAACATCCCGCAAAATGGATTAAGCGATATGATAATTATTTTGTTAATAATTGAATAATTGCTTGAATTGTACTGCAAGAATATGTGAGTTGCATTGAAAGAGATAAAGATTGTTACTTAAATGATACCAAACGTAAGAATGAGGTTAGTAACTAGTATGATCTAAAATATAACAACATAATCGCAAGACCACGTTAAGTATAAGAACTCTATGAGCAATAAATGAATGGCCAACGGTTAACCACATATCTCTTTAAACACATAGTGCTAGTTTTGCCAAATTTTAGGACACTTGCTATTTTTGTAAATAGTGGATTCTAAATGCTATTTAAATACAATTAAATTATATCCACAGTAAATTGGCCAAAAGCTAGGAAAATTCACCAAATATCCTCCAAACACTCCATTTATCTCCTCCTTATCCCAAAATAATTAAGAAAATTCATCCAAAATTAGAAAGAGTGGAAGAACACTAATAAAAACATAACAAATTAAACACCTACATTTCATTTGAGAATCAAACCACGAGACAAGCTCAATTAAAATTGAGGAAAGACCGTATCAGCTCAAATGTTGTGATCAAATGACTTAGGTCTTCGATGTTTTCTTAGTCTGGTCCCATTAATGTGGAAGACAGTCTTCATCTACGCATTTATAGTACTAACGTTAGATCCTCAAAACAATAGAAACCGAAGTGGGATTTCAAAACAATATTAATGGTACAATAATAGTTTCCACAAAAGTAGACCCAAAGTGATTTACAACGCCAAATTCGGTTTCTTGCTTACTTCCTTTGATTAACTGATTATTGTCTTATTTTTTGTTTCATTTCAACTTTTTTTCCTTGGATTTTGTAAAACACCCTTGATGGAAGTTTAGTATCACTCAGAGTGTTGATTTATGGTTGTCTAAATTGTGTTGCTTACTTCCAACTTTTCTTGACCAAATCTCATGGCAGTGTTGTTTGCTAGCTAGATTACCACCAGCACTATCTCCTCCTAAATAGACATGACCAAGATCAGCATGTTCCTGAATCCATGGCTCTTGCCCTTCACATGTGGATTGAGATGCCACTCTCATCATTTCAAGCTATGATAAGCTATATATATTAGTTACTGCTTGGGTTGGGGGTCAGAGAGGGGGTTCAATTTTGGAGATGTGTTCTCCTATTACTTTTGAATTATAATTTCATTTACTCTAATTTGACAATTAAAATTTTGTCTCAATCACTTATTTCAACTCAATTGATTATTATAACGAGTATTTGCTCTCGTGCGTTGCATGGTTAAATTTTATTGATCAAGTATAAAGTAAAGAAATTAAACAACATATGAGCAAAGTAACGAATAAAGTAGCATTTTAAGATAATAAAAATAAATATTTTGTTAATATTAGTTAAAAAAATGTGGAAAACCTTATTATACAAATTATTAGTAGTTTCATTAATTGGTTTCTCATTCTTAATTCGTTATCACATATAAATATTTTCAGATCGGTATGATTCATAACTCTTAACACTGTTAGGTAGAACTACCACGATTGAATATTGACCTTTTAAGGTGTACTTGAAAAGAGGTTAACCTTAACTCTTATTAGTGTCATAAAAACGAACAATTAAAGTTTATAAATTAACTTTAATACTTATTAGTAGTAATAATACTCTAAAACAAGTTCGATGTACCTTGACATTACTTCTCCTATAAATGACTTCTGATGTTGTAGAGAATATTTGGTAACAACCTCTTTAGTAAAATCTATAAAGACAAAATGAAAAAAAAAATGTAATTAGAAATACATAACTTACATGCATAATTCTTTTGTATTGAAAAAAATAAAAATACACGATCATACCAAATAGACTAAGAGAACGAAAAAAGATATATATTCTAAATTTCAGAAACCATTTTGAAATTAAAAAAGATTATGGGAATGACCTATCACTAACCGCAATTACATTAGTGCTTGCCATAAATCAGAGACGGTAAACGTGAGAACTTATTTCAAAATTTCCACTATTATCAGAGATGTAGGAAACTATATTTTTCTTTATTTTGTTTGTTCTACTTTGAAATATATGCTGGATTAACTGTCGCATGAATTCTATCTCCCTGTGACGAAGGAATAATAGAAATTATATTAAAATCATAAATTTATGTGTAGAAGAAGAAATTATAAGAAATAAATTTCGAAAAGTAACCTCAAGAACGACAAGTAGTATTTCCAAACTTCAAGCTACTTTTTATCAATTTTTGTCGGAACATAAACTTTCTTGTAATTTGAACTTTAATAATCTAATTCGCCTTGCTCTTGTTCAAGTCCTGGACCTTAGCGACGATCATTTTAGCTTGTGAAGCCATTGTAGACCAATATGTTTTATATAAGACAGAATTAACTACAAAAGAATGAATTTTAGTTTTAAATTGTAATTATATATAGACAACAGCACATTGCGGTTCGTAAGGTAGTAATCTGTTAAAACGGTTTAAGGAAATTAAAGTTAAAAAAAAAAGAAATGAAAAAATAACGTTCAAGTCGTATATAGAGAAAAGTAGTGGGTTTACCCAAAAAAAAAAAAGAAAAAGATAATAGGGGTTATCAATAGTGGGCGGTTACTTATATTAATGGGTAGTGGTCCGTTACTTTAACCAATATTGAAACGGTTTAAGGAAATTAAAGTTAAAAAAAAGAAATAAAAAAATATGGTTCAAAGAGTAGTGGGTTTAAAAAAAAGGAAAGATAACGGGCGGTTATCAATAGTGGGCGGTTACATATATTAGTGGAACGGTTTAAACGATATGTATATTTTGGAAAAAATAGTTCTATAAAACTTACCAATATATAGGAAATTAAGTAAAAAAATAAAATGAAAAAAAAATCTCCTCAAATAAGAATCTGAAACTAAATTGAATCTTTTTCAATTGAATATTCAATTTTACTTTTGTTTTTATTAATATATAGATTTTCAAAAACTAAATGTTCCCTCAATGTGTTCAAATATGATTACAATTTTGACTTTTACCGGTTATATTAATACAACAATTTTTTATAATCATACCATATTTTAATTTTTCTAACTCTATTTCATCTTTACTTCTTTTCTAATTTAGATCCCTGAACTTTTTTTCCTTAAAATTTTATTCGTAATTTTAGCATATATTGTATCCATTCACTGCTACCACTTAGAATTTCAATAGAGTAATAATTGCTATATCGTAAGTAATTAAAAGAATAATCATTCAAAAGGAACATATTTTGAAATTGCTGAAGAAAAATTTGTTTTTGGAACAATAAACATTGCAATTAATAGAAGGTAAAAAAAAAAAAAGCAATGAAAAAATAACTAGGACATAAATGTAAAAATAATAAAACTTATCACCTTTTAATAGAATGAAATGTGGTTTATGTATATGTGTGTGTATATATATATATAGAGAGAGAGAGAGAGAAATCATGGTATAGACATATTCTCCCATTGACATTGTCATTCCACATTTTGAATTTGTTTTCCCAAAATCTCCTCAACTATGTGTTGTCAACCACCCCCGGGGAGGACCCAGAATTACATTCCAGGTTTTCGTTTTTTTTTTCTTTTTTCTTTTTTTTTTGGGGGGGGGGTCAATTGCA
>CAVNYN010228059.1:0-30525 GCA_963692815.1 Nyctanthes arbor-tristis | reverse complement strand
AATATTTAATATTTTCTTTTCCTTGATGAAGTTTGCTCTAGGTACTCAATTCCGTCCACTCCCCCCCCCCCCCCACAAAGAAAAAGAAGCAATATATCAATTCTGCATAATCTCAAGAAATTAAGATATAAGTCGCCCCCTTGTCACGTAATACGTAATCACCCATTGAAAATAAATTTAGTTGATGAAATCATGCTGAAACCCATGGAATTTTCTTAAAATATTATAACAAATCATAATCTAATTCCATTAAGAAGAATAGAAGAGAAATGAAAATGTATGCAATGCATGTTGAATAGAATTAATACATTTAAGCAAATTGGAAATAAATTATCCCTTCGACTTTAGCATATTTACCCAACATGATCTTGAGCAATCAGCATAACTGAAATTAAAGAATATGTGTTTCCATTTAACTTTATATTTCAATTATTCTTGCACTTCTATGGTTCTTTCTTTAGTTACATATCAAGAGACATATCTTAGTTGGGTCGAACATAATTATTCACTTAGGAACTCCATTTGGGGAATGATGGCAAACACTCTTGAACAAAGTAAAGGAAAGATCATCCAACATATAGTATAAGAAGGAAAGAAAAATAATTAAATCCACAAGCTAATGCACAAACAATATCCACACAACCAATACAAAAACACGAAGCCAAAAAAATGTCTGAAAGATTTACCTTCTGTCACGTCTCTGCTAATTTTACAATATTTTCGAATATCTTATATTGATTAACAAATTCCGTAGCGGAAGCTTTAATATAAATAGCGGAGACGGGACGTACAAAACAAACAGATAGCTTTTGACTTGATAAAGCTAATTACTTAAACTAACAAGTTGTTATATTTCAAAGAATCATTGCAACTCAGTTTCTCAATAAAATACAAAGAACTCAACAAGTTATATTAATTGGTATTTTTCATTGATTGCCAAAACGAACAAAATTAATCTTTTCAAGACAAATTATTGGAAAGCTATTATACTAGAAGATAAGTTGCGAATGTTTTATAAAATTAGAAACACATTTATAGAGAAGTGGGCATATTTGTTAATACAAAAGGTATTAAATTCATAATATTTTTAAAGACAGGTTGCCACTATATGCAAAACTCTACTTCCATCGCGAGCATGCTCCAACTCATGGCTTGGCTTGCCTTTCAAATATTATATCTTCAATCATCTACAAAAATTGTAGAAGAGGGGAGTGAGTACGAAGTACTCAGTGAGTCACAAAACTCTTTGATTCACCTTTTATTTGAAAGATTTATTTCCAAAAAGATCATTCAACGCACAAAGCTTTTCAGATCGGACAATTAGGCCCTATTACTAGTTAAACTACTACCTGTGGTGCTCACAAGAGTCATATCAATTCAATTAATTCAATCATAGTCATGTACAATTAAGTGAATCCACAATGAACCCTGGTTGACCCTTACTGAAGTTCCAATTCAAAGCAAATACCACACTAATCTTCTCTATCTCGGGATCATTGAATAGATCATAGTGTAGGAAACAATTCAAAGTAATTTAATACAAAACATGTAGAACAACTAGTGATTCAAATGCAATAAATCAATCTTTCTTTTCAATGCATCAAATCCGTGTTTGTCTCATGGAATACTTCAATTAAAGCCATGCTTATCGTATCAAAACATCATAAATACAAGAAGGGAATCAAAGCTAGTTACTCACCTCTTTAACTTGATTTTTTCAAGGATTCTTTGAGTTGTTGACAAATGCCTTCAAAACCTTCATTTTCCTTGAGTAAAATGATGTTTCAAGCGGTATTTCTTACATATATATGATGGAGGCTCATTTCCAAATGCTATATCAATTGTTTGATAGGTTTTAGGGGTTGTTTCTTTCCTTTTACCACTCTTGGACGAATTTCTCTTCATGAAAAGCTTAACCTTCACCAAAGGAGCAAGACAATTAGGCTTGGTATGGGAGTGGAAAGGGAGAGAGAGTTAGTTGGGAGGATTCCTCCCCTTTAGGTCCCTATTTATAATCGTTATAAATATCCGAATTTAGTTGGTTTTAATAAACATTTGAGTTTCCCCGACCAAAACGTGACACGTGGTGCGACGTGGCGCCGAATACTTGGAAGATAAGGTGGCAAATTGCTTGAGAAGTCCTTATACTTTGGGTTGTCTTACGATTAGGTTATGAAACTTTGATCAATATTAATTAACGTCCTTTCACTTAGAGTGGGTTTTCGATTAAGTGGCTATACTTTTGAGTCATAGCGTGGTTTTTCGATTAAGTAGCTATACTTTTGAGTCATAGCGTGGTTTTTTGATTAAGTGGCTATACTTTTGAGTCATACTAATCAACAACCACATTCTTGTCCCTAGCCCTTACTTGAGTAACAATCTTTACATTTTGTGGCATCTCAAGCGGTTACTCGTTCATCATCAAAATATTTACATTTGTCAATAGCAAACTCGGGTGGTTATTCAATGATTGCCAATAACCACCTTCTAATTTCAATTCATTGTCAAAACATCGATTATGTTGTCAATAATCATCATTTTACAATTCATAACAATCTTGCAATAATTTGAATACGATTACATCATCATATTTTACTTCAATTTGAGTGGCAACTCTCAACTTTGAAGTTCAATACAATTATATTTCTTGTTATTCATTCAATTGATAAATCTTGTAACTTTACAATTTATGCAATTCAATTCGATCACTTTGTCATAATCATATAACCTTTCAACTGGTGCGAGTTCAAATTACTTTCACATCATTATTAAAGTGATGATTATTTTGCATAATTTATTTATAAAATTTTGTGGGATGTTACACCTTCTCTGCTCAATTAATGTCAAGCTAAAATTCCCTTCTCAAGTCGTTCTATAGCTACTGGAAGTGCCCGCAATTGATCTTCAAATTCGACGGCGGAAGTATAGAAGAAGCGGCATTCAATTTTGATAAAAGCCGTATGTTTTTTTTTTTTTTTTTTTTTTAAAATCAGTGATAAAAGCTGTATGTTGAATTGAAAGGAAAAGGAGAGGAGAGAGTTGGTGTTTTTGATAAATATAAAAGCCATCAGTTCAATTGAGGAGAGAGAGAGAGAGAGTATTTCAATTTAGGTCTTTTTTTTGGGCCAAAATAATTAGTACTTACTGCCATTTTTTGGTTAATTTTTTGGGAAATAATTGGGGGCAGTTTTATACGTCTAAATTAATATTATTAGAGGCAAACCACATTTCTGCCCCAAAATATATTATTAGATGTATATATTTTTCGGCCCTCATTATAAGGTTTTACGTCAATTTTTAAAAAAAATATTAGGGGCACTTCGTTTCCGCCCCATTTAGTATTAGTAGAGGCAGAACATATTAGGGGCCGTTTTCTTTCCGCCCCAACTAGTATTAATAGAGGCAAAACATCTACCCTTAATTAACAATTAATAGAGGCCAATATCTTATTTTGCCTCTAAATTGATGGCCCTAATACCCTTAAAGTCAATAGTGTGTGACAATTGAATAGGAGAGACAAGTGATTAGGCTTCAAGTTCAATAAAAATTTTTGCTTCTTGCGTCACATTGGATTCAAGCTCAATAGAAATATTTGCTTCTTGCGTTGTTAATTACCATTTACAATGTGAGAATCTAAATTCCTTTTAAATCACTGATTTCATAGAGTTGGAATATAAACCACATTGCACTCACGATGAAAGGAAAATTTCAGTTTTTTTTTGAATTACAAGGGGATTGTAGAGGAGTGGAATCGAACCCTGATTCAGGGTGTGAGAAACTAACATGGATGCTATCAGACTACAAGGGTCTTGGCGGAAAATTTCAGTTTAGTGTCTTACTATTCCTAAAGAAAATAGAAAACGAAATGAACTTCTTGGATAAGGTGAGTACAAACAATATCATTATTGATTTATTATAGCGTCTCTCTTTTGCAAGCTCCCTTGTTTTCTTAGTGATGATAGAATATCAGAAGCACACTACTAGAAAAGTCGCTCGTACCGACAGATTTTTGCCGACGACATATAAACTGTTAGTGATTACCGACGGACTGGAGAAATCCCTCGGTAGTTACCGACTACCACTTCTCTAGTCGATCGGTGATTACCGACCACTAGTTCTCTCGTCGGTTATTACAAACGACTTGCTCTATTCGTCGGTAGTTACCGACCACATAATCTGTACCGTCGGTAACTGCCGACCAAAAGTTCTAGTGGTTGTAGTCACCGACCACAAGTAGTAGTCATCAGAAATCACCAATGACATATTCTAGCATCGAAAAGTACCGACGACTTCATCGGTGATTCCAACGCCATTCAGTACTCGTCGGTAATATTTGTAACATATGTTTAACAATTTGAAAGTCCGATATGCATTTTATGCTTTTTCATTATTATGTTTTCTCTTATCTTAGATATTATTCTAATTTTGTCAGTAGTGAAATTATCTTCATACTAATTTTTGTGCTTAAATTAAAAAAATGAAGCTGAATCTACGAGTTTGTGATATATGAATTAAATAATTTAGGAAAAAAATACTTTATACAATATGGAAATGATAGATTGTGCTTGACGAAACACATGTTTAAGCTCCTCGTGAAACAAAGTTACTAGAGAAACGACTTAAGCTAAGAAAACAAAGGAGCAGAAAATAACATAAGAAAGTAAAATGTCACAACATATTAATAACAGAACACAAATAATAGTAGGTCTACAACTTTAGCCTCCAAGACGACAGTTGTAGTTCTAAAATTCTTACGGTATAAGCATTTGGGATGGCTCCCCTAACCATTGTTGGACACAGACATGCGCTTGGACATGTGCTGACTCATTGCCTCGCTCCATTCGGCGACGAGACCAACTTCGGATATGATTTGTGGCCATTATCCAAAGCTCGTGGTTTTTTCCATGACGTGAGGTGGGCATGTTGAATATGTCCCGTGCAATGGGGGAAAAAACTCGGTACTTTGCCTCCACCAACGTATTGGGTTTACGACGCGCATCTCTACAAATTGGGTAAAGTGACTTTCATAGTCAATAACTTCTGGAATCTGTAGGTCCTCATATGTGTAGCCTGAATACAAATTATACAATTTGACTAATTTTGCGGCAACATCATTAAAGTTGAATTCAAACTCGAGGCCCGTAGATTCAGATATGGATGATATCAGTGCCATAGCACCTTGTAATTTGTAAACTGGGCTGAAGACGGTTGCCAACATGAAGAGTATGGGGAGGTCACAAAATACACTGTTGAATTTATTATTATTATTATCATCATCATCATCATTATTATTATTATTTGTTGATGGCTTGTTGTTTGTAGTTCATATTTTAGGTATAATTGCAGAGAAATGAGTGTACAGATAAATGATAGCCTAAAAGGCTATATTTCGGTCTTTCATGATGCAATAGTTTACTGTTTAGTTTTCGATATATTCTCTTCCTTATATTGTCTACTTATCTATCATGTATAAAATTTCAATTACGTGTAAAAAAAAAATTCCAAATGCAAATGGGATAATATATTTGAATATGGTTTTCTCGGTTTCGGGCTAACTAATGATGACTGACTTAGGACATTTGTATGCCCTATTTTGGTCTATCAGTTTTTTATTGAATTTCACAAAGTATAGACAAGGAGATACTATTCTATCTATACCTTTTTATTTTGGGCAATCGCTTCTTTTATTTGTTTCATGAAAGTATAGGAATATCTAGATTTTGGTTGGGAAAAAACACCTACTTATTCTCTTTTTGCTAATTAAGTAGGCAGCCCATGAAGTTGTCTTCTAATATCAATGTTATTTATATGTGACTTGCATTTGTTTGATTTACAACATGCACTATTGGCTGTCCTGAGTCGATCCATCTATTAAAACCAATTTTCCGGGCTTGAGTACACTCAAGAGTTTTTTTGACATTTTTTTTTTAAATTGGACACATAAGGCATATTTGGTCTATGATTTTCGATTGTATATTCAACCATTATGACCTGGGTATTTTAGACTTAATCGATCCTATTGGTTCAAACATTTTATATCACTGACGCGGTAAAAAAAAATAGATCGGCAAATTTTCTATAACTATGTTTTACCATTGTAACAGAGATACGAGTTTCAATTGCTTATGGGTTTTATTGCAAACTAATGAAGATGGTTACCTTCCGCCCATAATGTAACTAGTATTTATAAGAGCTCAAGTTATGAAGGTAAGGATTCTAGTAGATTTATTAATAGTAAATGCCTTGGTTTGCACCGTTGGACATAAATAACAGCACACGAATGTGTATTATTGTACTCTCTGATTAGTTAGATTATATGATCTTTTTGCTTTAGTGGTAGATGGTGATTATTATAGTAAGAGATGATTAATCACTACTACAAATAACCACAATAGGCGTCGGTTTTAATGCGCATTACGTGTTGGTTATGGTGGCAACGCTAGTGGCAGCGACGCGAATAGTTCTGTTATACGCGTCAGTTCTTAGGTGATGCCTAAAGTACAAAAAAGGCGTTGGTTGTATATAAACAACCGACGCATATAGTATTTCTTTAAAAAAAATAAACCCAAAAATACACTATAGGTGTCGGTTCTTAAATAAGAACCGACGCCTATAATCATGTTTAGGCGTCGGTTGTATACCAACAACTGATGCCTAAAACTTATTTTTTTATTTTTTTTTAAATTTGATATAGGCGTCGGTTTTTATATAACAACTGACGCCTCTTAATTTTTTTTTCTTTTTTTTTTTTCCAGCATGTATGCAGCATCATAAGAAGCTATTATAGCCCTGCAGGAGATGTAAAACAACAAACACAGCATCCAAAGCCAATAAGAAACATAACCAACAAATTCAAATTATCTAACTACAAAAAATAGAAACACTTACAACCACATTGCCTAGAAATTAAATAAATTAATTTAGACCACTATAAATCAAATACTCCGGACATTATAACTACTATATTTCCACCCAAATTATCACAATCTAATTAGTCTAACTACATTCAACAACAAGGTCAAAGGTAAGTTATAAATTGTGCAAAATCATTATGCTATTAATGAACCATTGGAATAATGTACACTAGCTAACTCTTGAAATGTACATATTTGCATGAAAATGTATAATGCGTAGGTAATCCATATTTCAAAACAAATAAGACAAAGGTTAAAGACAATAGTCGATAAAGTACTTGGCCCACGTATCTCGTATCTCGTCTATCTTCGCTTGATCATACAATTCAACATTATATGCCTACAACAAACAAAAAGAAATATAATTACTTTCTTAATAAAATATATACACGAAACTTTAGAAAATTCTAAGTTTTCGATAAATATTTATATCTTGTCAAGATATTTTGAATTACCAGAACATTGTGTGACTATATCGTACATATTTTTCATTACACAATAGCCATACTCGTTGGATCCCGGTTGCTGAGCACACTAAAATTTCCAATGAGTTGAAAATTAATATTAGTAATTAAACCACTAAAATTTGAAACTTCAATATATATTGTAACATGTAGATAATACTTTTTATACCTTAATTGATTTCCACATGAAATTGGTCTTCCTCATTTTCCCCTACGCCCACAATGTTCGAGCTACCTAAAATTGTAACATATATATGTGTGTGTGTAAAAGTTAAATAAACTCAAACTTAATTACTCAAAAGACTTTAAACCAATCGAATTAATCTATGTGCTTCCAAAATTCAAATTTAAAAACATATTATAAAAAAATCCAATTATAAAAGAATCCGCCTTGATATCAAATATGCCCCTATTATCCTCCAAAGAATCCAAGTAGTTCAATATATTAAGCTGAAAGTATAGCACAAGCAGTAGCCAGTGGTTTCTGCAACATTTTATAATAATGTAAGTTTGCATATGTTAATCACAAATATTTCAAATTAAGAGAAAACATGTTTAAAAAGATCGGAAGCCGATTAATATTTGTAATGGTTTTTACCTCTAATGATATGGTATTAGAATGTACTTCTTGTCCATCAATTTTTCAAGTGCGCTGAGCATGTAGTTAAAATCCGGCCCCTCTCATGACAATCGTGAGACTTCATACCAACCAATCTCAAGTCTTTCATAGAGACAAGCCTCTTGATGTTTGATGAATAGCCGACGGATCCTTAACAGCATTCAGGCACTAACAAAAACTTGTTTTCTCTTGTTTAGACAAGGTATAGCATGTAGGAGGCAAATATGTACGCTTTCCTGAGTCATGCGGTGCCAACTGGTCCCGTTCTTTCGTCTTTGCTGGGATATTCATTAATATTCCAATCACACTATTGCAGACATTCTTCTCCATGTTCATTACATTGAGACAGTGTCTAACTTGTAAGTGCTGCCAGTATGGTAGATCCCAAAATATCGATTTCTTCTTCCATAGACCTTTTTGAGGAGGCTTAAAGGTTTTACCAAACACAATGTTCACATCTTGAACTCTTTCATAAATCTGTCTTCCTGTTAACGGCAAGCGGACAACTCGAGTCTTTGTTTTCCTATTGAAAACCTTTTTCTTCTTTCGATATGGGTGGTCATGAGGGAAAAATGCTCGATGACCCATGAACATATTTTTCTTGTAGTTATTCAGCCAAAGATCAATCGTCTCATCTTCACAAATGGGGCATGCTTTGGCTCCTTTGGAAGTATAACCTGACAGGTTACCATATGCTGGAAAGTCATTTATGGTGCAAAAAATCATGGCCCGCAATGTGAAATGCTTTTGCTCATATGCATCAAACAATGACACGCCTTCGTTCCCCAACAACCTCAAATCTTCAATGAGTGGTGCGAGATACACATCTATATCGTTACCTGGCTGTTTAGGCCCCAAAATCAACAATGACAACATGATGTACTTCCGCTTTATACACAACCAAGGAGGGAGATTGTAACATACTAAAAGAACTGGCAAGTACTATGTCGACTGCTCATATTACCATGCGTGTTCATTCCATCTGTACATAGACCAAGCCTAACGCTCTTCCGATCTTCTCCACCGAATTCAGGAAGCATCCTGTCAATGTTCCTCTATTGGGAAGAATCCATAGAATGTCTAAGTTTTCCGTCTTCTTTCCTCCTATCGACATTCCATCGCATTTTCTTTGCATCCTTTGCATTCGCAAACAGGCACTTGAATCTAGGATTACGGGCAGATACCATAATACATTTGCCGTAGGGCCTTTTTTCGCACTTTTATCATTGCTGTCCTTTCCCTTATACCGTGATGCCCACACTTTGGACACACATGCAAGTCCTTGTACTTATGCCGGTACAAGACACAATCATTTGGACATGCATGAATCCTCTCAATTTCCATAAGATCGGAAGAGCACACGTCTTTACCTCGTAGGTTGAGTTAGGAAGCTCGTTATCTTCAGGAAGCATGTCTCTTAAACGTTCTAGTTACCCCGTAAAACTCTTGTCACTCTATCCATTTTTCGCTTTCAAGTTATTAAATTTGAATACTGTAGATAACTTTGTAAACTTACTATATCTAGGAAACAAAGGCTTTTCGGCATCGATAAACATGCCGTTGAAAATGTGAGGAGTCTCTATGAAATCATCTTGTATATCACGCATCATTTCATCGATCTGATCATTCTGGATAACGTCATCTTTTCTACCCACATTAATCTCATCACTCTTGTTTATAGTGTTCTTCTCCTCAACACCCTCGTTGTCACCAGTGCTCGTCCTATGAACCAAACTCTCACCATGCCAAAACTGCCACGTATAACCTTCCTAAAAACCACGCCTAATCAAATGGTTCTCTTCACTTCCATATAGCTACGATATTTTTTTTAGATTCTTACAATCACGGCATGGACAAACTAGCAATACTTCCCGTTTCCTTTTTCTATTATCCTCGGCAAACTTTACAAACTCTTCAACCACATTCAAATATTCTAATGAAGTATGACTCTCATACATCCAACTATGACCAATACAGGAGTTATTTATTTTCAACATTTATTTGTACATCAATAATGTTTGTTTTTACTTATTCATTTGCATCAATAAAATTAATCAAGCAATTTTTCACAATTTGATTTTCGTAAGTTATATATTTATGATGTTACTTACATATTTAGTTTTACTATGTTACATACATTCACTAGAACCAATAAAATTCATATTTACCAAATAAAACAAACTTAGAATTATAATGAAAAAATTTTCATTGTTCGAGTTTCTTAAATTATTTAGCATGTTAATTCAAAGCTTATTTTTATAACGTTCTCCATTTTGGAATTTTTGTATTATTTGATTTTCATTATTTATTTGAAACTCAATATTATTTGTTAATTACGTATTGATCATTTATATCATAAATTAAAAAAAGCAATTTTTCTTTATTTGATTTTTTAAAGTAATTCATCCACTTAATTACATGTTATTTACATAATAAACCAAATCAAAGAATTTTTATATTATGTAATTTTCTTAATTTATTTATCTATATTTACATTATGTAATTAAATGTTATTTACATTATGTAAATATATAACATGTTATCTGCATTATATAATTTATTTATTTACATATAATTTACATTATGTAATTAACATGTTATTTACATTATGTAATTTATTAATAATAATACTTAACTGCATGTTGTTTACATTACGTAATTTATTTAGCTGTCAATACTTTTCGACATACACACTAACATCACACATTTACTTATCCATATCTCGAGCCAATGCATGAATTACAAGTTTATATTTGTTAGGCATTTTATTGAACACATGATGTGCAACAATTTCCACCTCTATAAAAACCAAAAAAATTCATACAATCTAATTAAATCATGTGAACCCACAATAATGTGAACACATATATTCAACAAATAATGTCCCAGAAATTCAAAAAATCCACAAAAATCAACAAATCTATATTTACTATATATATACAATCTAAAAAAATTTATTTCTCAAATTGTAAACAAATACCCACAAAATTGCAAATTAAATTACAAAAAGAGAATACTTAACTTCAAAATGCTACGAAAAAATGGATGATAAACCACCAAAATCGGATAGAAGCTCGAGATGGCAAAAATACAACACCACCGCACCGCGCCGCGAACGCCTCTAGCCGCCGTCGACCGCCAGCTGCCACCTCTCAATAAGGTAATTCCTTCGGGTGGAAGTGACCGGAGGGAGATCAATGGGATTTGGAAGCTGAAGGTTTTCGGCAGAAATGAATTGCTAAATGGGAAGAAAGTTTTCGGCAGAAATGAGAAAAATTTTAGAGATTGATGAGAAATATAAGGGTTATAGGTGTCGGTTCTCTTAAAGAACAGGCACCTGTTATTAATAATAGGCGTCGGTTCCTTAAGAGAACCGACGCCTTTTAGTGAGTATAGGCGTCAGTTGTGAATTTACAACCAACGCCTATAATTTGAACATACGTTACACATCAGTTCTTAAGCGGAACCTACGTGTATTCTTTGAAGTTTAATTTCAAAATTGCCACCGCGTCTTGTATAGGCGTCGTTTGGTACAAGAACCGACACGTAATGTGGATTTTTATTTCAAAATATGTAGTAGTGAATGTTTATTTCACTATTATATTAACTTAATCGTAGTGCAAATTAAGGTGTTTATCTTAACCAAAGGACAGTGTGAAATGAAAAAGTAATTTCTGGCCAGCAATGCGTAGGATGATTGCAATTACTAGATGAACAATCTGAGTGAAAAATGCACAACAAATTACAAAATACCTGAATGGCACTTTCAAATGTTTTGAATGGAGAAATACACACCTCCGGTTTGGTTAATTTACCTACAAGTCCACATTGACAATATCATATATATGGCAGAAAGAAACTCAACTGGTTTACTAGTAGTATGTGTGCTCTTAGTAAAGGATGAGTAGTTATCGGTCATCCGCGAGAGGCGGGTATGTAAAGAGAGCAAAAGGAAAGGCACCAAGTGATCGGGATGTAGCACAAAGTGAAGATGGCAGCTTCGATGAAAGTCCAACAGGACTTAGTGACTGCGAAGGACTAAATTACACTGATCATGTTGCCTCCAAAGATACAGATCGGGACATTTATATTAGAAGTTGAACCGGTAAAGGGCGTAAAATCTGAGTTGATGAATCTGGTCGGGAAATTCTTCAAATTAAAGGCTGCAGGTAAACAAATCTGAACATATATGCAATTATTATTACTTTTTTCCTCATATTTAGTGACGATACATTTACTTTTTATTTGGTATTTGGAATGCTTCAGTTATATTGAATTTAACTCGTGGCTAGCATGATGGTTGAATGCTCGCTTTTAGGTTTAATAGCATTTGTATTGCCTATATATAACAATTTTTGAATAGTTTCTAGCATGTCTAACAACATTTATTGCGTTCATAATTTTTTTTTAAATCCATACAGTTTTGTTGCAAGTTCCCCCCTCCCGAGAATGGCATTCCGTATTGTGGCTGGAGTGAGGTGCCAAAGGAAACACAGCTTGGCATGCTAGAGAAGGTTAAGGTAATTTTTACATCATCGATCAACATGGAGTTTCAATTTGTGCATTGAAATCTCTGCATTGCATTGGTCTTGCTGAATTTTTTTGCTCATATATAACACTAGGAGAAGTATGTATGGCCGGAACATACAGATGAAGAAGCAGAAAAGGTTTGGAAGAAAGTATTCAAGGAACGCGTCAGTGAAATGATGTACGAGGCATGGGAGGCTGCAAAAGGAGCAACAAGGCATGGAGACAAGCCAAATGATCTAGTAGACTGGGAGAAATGTAAACCACACAAGCCATATTGGTTGAGTGAGAGCCATTGGCATGGCTGTTGTGACAAGTTTAACAGTCCAGAGTGGAAGAAAAAAATCTGAGATTAATGCAAGCAATCGCCGCTCCTCTGCAAATGGTGAAATTTCTAAGCACACTGGTGGTTCAATTCCATTTGCGCTTCATAACAACTCTTGTTTAATGCTTGCATTTTACTAGATTATGTGTTTAATTAGAATGGTTTAGTACGTTTTTTTAGGGACTATGTCAAACTTTGAGATGGCCTTGATAAGTCAAATAATGAGAGATTGCTTTACGTTGGGGATTTACTCAATGTCTGTTCTTGTGAATCCACTAGGACAGAGATTGCTATGTTGTATATGATTGTAGAGTTACTTCTTGTCTATATAATTATGTGCAAGTTATAATTAAAGATATTGTACATTTAGCTATGATTTGATTCTTTTACAATGTTGCTTGACTTGTGGTTTACTAATGAAGAAAAATTATCGCCCCGGCGTTGAGGAGAAATACGGCAATGACCATTCAGTAGGGCCAGAGTTTTTTGATGGAGATGTCTGGATAGAGACAACACAAGGCCCTCGGAAGGATCGACCCTATGGGCTTGGAACCTCAGAAGTTGGTAGCTCTTTAGCAAACTCCATTCGTTGTCATTCCTCTAACTACCAAGAGGTAGTATCCTTGTGCAAGCTAGTTTAAGATCTCAAGAGAGAGAATGAACAAGGAGAAGAGAACAGAAGAAGGGAGATGGAGAAGTTTCGGAGGGAAAATGAACAAGGAGAAGAGAACAGAAGAAGGGAGACGGAGGAGCTTCGGAGGGAAAATGAACAAGCAGAGGAGAATCGAAGAAGGGAAATGGAAGTACTTAAAAACTTGATGGAACAAAAGTATCAAAATCAAATGGACGAGTTCGAGTTAAGGATGCAGCGTCGAATGGAGGAAATGATGAAAAAGCATTCTAATCAATCAGGCTCAACTTAGCTGACATCAACTTTTGTAGTCATATTATTATTTCTCTTTTGTACTACAAGTATTCCATAATTTTTTTAGTCGTACGATATTAATTAACTTTTGTACTTAAAATCCTTAGGAGGAGTAATGTATGCACACTCTATGTAATATAAATTTGTTAATATTATTAGGGAATTTCAAATGGAAGTTAAATTATGTTGCAAGATTTTAACCTTTTTTGGATTTGAATTGCATACAATACAAGTGTACTGGGAATTTTTGAATGGAGTGGTGGTAAGGGTACCTATGACATTTCTGACCAAAATTGTCACTGGTAATCACAGACTACAGCCTTGTCATTGGTATCCAACCCGTTGGTATGTTCTGACGAAGACGGTTATCGGTAAATGCCGACGACAAAGCTCGTCAGCACTTCCAACGGAAATTGTCATCAGCATTTCAGACAAAATAAGGTCATTGGCACTTCCGATGCCAGCTGTCATCGAAACTTCAGATGCAGTATGTCATCGAAAATTACCAACCATAAGGAATGTCGTCGGTAGTTACTGACAGATACAATCATCGGTGTTTACCGACGAGTGACAAAACTTGGTCAGTAATCATCGACAAGCCTATTGCAGACGATATTTCTGACGATATTTTGTCATCGGTAACTTTGGTTGCCGACGGTTTTCTTGTCACTACCGATGACATTTGTCGTTGGTACTAGCGACTTTTCTAGTAGTGGCATGTGTTATAGCACCACATAAAATGTAACTTAGTACTAGTTCATAGAGTAAAATAGGTTGACATATTACCAAATAAAAGATACAATAGAGTAATGATCTCAGTAGCTTTAGCTAATAACTAGGTTTCAAGATGGTTTTACAATGCAAGTACTTAGGAGTTATTTATTATTCAACTAGATTCTGGGTATATATTGTCTGATAGGGTGCACGAGTAGAGAACTCTTTGGCTTCTAATAAATGGTTCATCATGTTTTCTTCATAGTTGTGTTCTGCTTTAGAACTATCATTGTAGTTCTTCCTATTTCCCTTCACTATTTTTATTCAGTCTATTTGTCAGGTTCAATCTTGAAGCCCTAATTTCTTATTTTTCAACTTATTCTAATGTAATTATATTTCAATCCAATTCATTCTGAATTTATATATTTTCCTTTTATGATGGATAAAATTAAAAGTCACAACTTGTGAGTTGCTTTGATTTCACGCTTTCTTAAAAAATACATAAGAGCCTTATTTCAATTGGCATTGTCCATTCAATTGGCTGGTATTTTTCTATTTTTCAAAATTAACATCCTCGTCTTATTGGTTAGTCACTACAAAATTTTATTGGTTACTCGCTATTCGTGTAAAATACGTGTGTGAAATCTGCAAGTGTATAGGTCGAACAAGTAATACAGTGGACAATGAGTCCGAGTTATCGTTCCCACAAGGATCGGATTGAGTACTGAAATTATCAATTCCAACTTTATTTGAATGATCAAACTATTTGTGTTTGAGAAAAGAGAATGAATAAACAAGTAAATAAAAGTAAGAAAATAAAGTATATACAAAGATGTAGAGGGAAATATATGAAGATATGTGTTAGGACTCACGACTTCACCGTAATTGGACTACCTAGTCTAGTGACAATTAATCTATGTTACCGATTGAATCTCACAAAATTAACTAACTACTGCTCTCGAAGCTAGCTAATCCTACAAAATTAGGCCCCCTCATCTATCTCTAAATGAGCGCGTTAACAACCCTCTTAAGTGCATTAATCAACAAGAGATTTATGTAAGCCTCCCTGAAGTTCACCCTACGTGATCGCACCAACCACAAGCAAATCTCTTTGTCTTATCTAAATTAATGATTCTTATTGCATAAGCTAATTGAAATATTCCTGTTTCGAGTTCAACAATAGTCCATAGATTCATTCATCCATTGGCCACATAGATGAAGATAAAAAAATATACCAATAAGAATTTAACATAAGATGCATAAATTTAGCATAAAAAACATGACTATGGTCTCAACTAGGTTACATCGTTTGTCCCAACTTAGAATCAATTACACATCATGAATGAAAAACACAAATAAATAAAGCACATAACTCGGGTAATTAGCTCTTGAATAAGGTAAAGAAGTCTTGCATTAAGTTTCTCCTTCTTGAATCTCAAACCGGATTCCTAAGTCTCCAAAAGGTTTTGTGTTTTCCTCCCCTTCTCTATAGTGTTTTTTTGTATTGTGTATCTGACTATCCTTATGTCTTAGGTTTGCCCTCTATATATAAGGTCCAAAAAAAACCTAAGAAAAGACTAAAAATAGTGTACTGACTTTCCCATAGAAAGAGTTCTAGTGAAAATAGGAAAACATGACAATTTCCCGAAAATAGGCCATGCGGCTGTATGGAACAGTAAATGCCGTCGCACTTCTCTGCTGCCATGCGGCTGCACGCCTGGCCGTATCTACTTGTTGCCTGTATTCTGCTCCCGCATGCGGCCACATGGATAGGCCATACGGCCGCATGCCTTCATGCATGCACTCCTTTCATCCTTTGTCTTTCAATCTCATTCGTTGTGGTCCGTAATCTTCATAATTTGTGCAATATTGATCCAAAATCGTCCATTTTGACTTTCTCTTGAATTTAACCTACAATTTACCAAATTAAACATAAATACAAACTTTTAAGCACAATATCACATACTTGACAACACATATAGGGAATTTAAACATAACAAATAACTACCTATCACTCGCTACAAATTTACTCCGCTTATGTTGGCCACGAATTCACTCTACTCACATTCTATTCTACCATCTTTTCCTTTCTCTTTCAAGAAAATGTAACCAAATTGTTTCAGAACCGTCCATTGACGCTACCGTTGATCAACAATTAATTGCTCCAGGTTGAGATTTGTTCACTTTTTTTTTTTTTGTTTCAATTTCTTGTAATCTTATTATTATTATTGTTGTTGTTGTCGTTGTTGTTGTTCTTTTTATAGACTTTCACTTTCTCTTTGAACCAAATTATTCTGCAAATATCGTTACAAAAGTACTGTACTCAGAAGCCACCACAACTTATACTTGCAATCTAAGCCCACAACTCATGGTCCCAAGTTGTGATCTGTTCCTTTTTTATTTTTATATTTTTTGATTTCTTGTAATCTAATTCGTTTGTCAATATTCATAGGATCGACAGATTTTTTTTAGCCTTTTTGTGTTCTCAAATGAATTCTTGTTCATCTTTTCCATCCTTCTTGACTTTGAAATATTGCTAACATATCACCCATGTGCTGGACGGGATGATAATATTAGATAATATTAGCAGTTCAAGAGGATTAAACATGATTGTACAGAAAAGATTTAAATTATAATATATGATCGTTTCTGTGTGTAAAGAAAAACAATATAGGTGCTACTATAATACGGTTTCTTTCATTAATGAAAATGAAAAATGTTCTACAAAAAAAAAAATTACGAAAAACATTAAGAAATTTTTTGGAGTCTGTATTAGGTTGCATGGGTTAATTTTTGGAGTCTGTATTAGGCTGTCAGCGTATAACGCATGGGAAAATATCTTATATCGATAAACACAGCTTAAATAAATGACGAACGATAATATATGTATTACAATATTTTTAGTAGAATTAATTGTTTGGCCATCTTTAAAACATATCGTAATTTTGAGACATTTTCAATTCATAACCCTCAAAATATCTATGTAAACTTGTCTATGAATGAACACCATTTTTTTCCTACAAAATGCACATGTGATCTATTGCACTGTTTGATTTTTTTTTTTTAAACTTTTCTATTATATATTAATGATATGTAATTTTTGTTAACACGTACCTTCTACAGACTAAATATTTTAATATGTTAATATAATTTAATCAGTGATTAAAGGACCAAACCGTCAGGGCCACTTCGATTGGAAAAATCAGAAATTGGCTCGAAATCAGTCCGAGTTACTTCAAAAACTATTTATCTAAAAGTTGATCCAAAAAATAATAAAAAGTCACTTGAACCAGTCAAAATAGGTTATAAAACGATAAAAATTAAAAAGCAAACTATAAAATCAAACGTTTTTTTTTCACATTATTTTAGATAAAAATTAATTGTTTTTTAATTATTTAATTAAAATCATTTTGAATTTGTTTCGACTCAATTCAACCTTTTGACCCCTTCACCCATCGTCTTTTTTGGTTCGATGACTAATCTGTTTTTTTGGAACATTGAATTTGATAAACCAAAAAAAAGACACACATTACAATTTAATTTAGAAAAATCTCAAAGCTAACCATCATTTTATGAAACTGAAAAAATATCATCACAAGATATTATTCTGTAGACCATTTTCAATTTATGAAATTATCAAACTTTTTGAGGTCAACTTGATTCTTTTTTTTTTTTTTTAAAGATGTCATAGTCTTGCTGGAACATGTAAGTAAAAAGAATAGGAAAAAAAGGGGCTCATAAAAGAGCCAAACTTAATTCTTTTGGCAGAAGTGGAATACGTTTTGGTCGAGTTGAGCTGACTTGATTAAACTTCATACCACTATGCTAAAAACCATATTTTCAAAACCAGACCATAAATCAGGAAAGCCGCCAGTTTGACCTCGAACCGGCCAAACCAGATACAATTTACCGATTCAGAATAAACTTTTTTTTTTCAATAATGATCCACCAAAATTTTAAAATTTTTGAAAGTTCAAGGCCGATAAACTAAGACCTTATTATGAATAACCCTTCTCCAAGTAACTTAATATATATAGTCATACATGCTCAATTCTTTTCAATAAAAACCAATGTCGGGTTTCCTTTCTATAGGCAAAGTCACATTTTCAACACATCTTAAAAAAGTAATAAAATTACAACTTTTTTTTTAATGACAAATTCATGTGAGAATTCAATTATAATGCCTAAAAGTCACTTAACTGCCTCTTTATTATGGAGTTTTGCTAATTATTTGACAATTTTATAATTTATTACATTTTTTTAAAGTTTGTAATTAAAACCAGTTTGACCTCGGTTTGATCCGATTTGAACTTTTGAACCTTGAATTGTTAGCTTTTCTGGTTTGATACCAATACATTGGTGAATACGGAAAGCAATCAGGAAAGCAATTCGACAGTGTGAGATAAATATAGACATGGTGCACCGATTCACAATAAACTTTTTTCAATAATAACCCATTAAAATTTTAAACTTTCTAGAAGTTCAAGGTACATAAGCTAAGACCTATTATGCATAACCCTTCTCTAAATAGCTTAATATATATATATAAGTATACATCCTCAATTATTTTCACTAAATAACGAGTGTAAGGTCCCCTTTTTATGCCCAAAGTCACATTTTCAATGACTTTTAAAAAAGTAATAAAATTTCAATCTTTTTTCATGACAAATCCATGAGGCAATTCAATTATAATGCCAAAGCCTCTCTTAATTGCCCTTTTATTATTGAGTTTTGCTAATTATATAACAATTTTATAAATTTTAACATTTATTTTTTAAGTTTTTAATTAAAACGTGTTCAACCTTGGTTTGACTCGATTCAGACTTTTAAATCTTGAACCATTAACTTTTCTGGTTTGATGACTAGTCTGGTTTTCTGGGTATTCGTGAATACTGGAACCAATTCGTAAAACAATCTGACAGTGTTAGATAAATACAGATACGATTCATCAGTTTACAATAAATTTTTTCAATAATAATCGATTAAAATTTTAAACTTTTTGGAAGCTCAAGACCCAAAAGCTAAGGCTCTATTATACATAACCCTTCTCAGAGTAGCTTGATATATATAGTCATACATCCTCAATTGTTTTCACTAAAAAACCAAATGTGGAAATCACTTTCTATACCCAAAGTCTTTTCTAAAAAATGAATAAAATTTCAAGTTTTTTCAATGACAAATCCATGTGGGAATTTAATTATAGTACACAAGTCATTTAATTGCCATTTTATTTTGGATTTTTGCTAAATATTTAGCTTTTTTGGTTCAATGACTAGTTCATTTTTTTAAACATTGGCAAATATTGAAACCAATCCGACGGTGTGAAATAAATTGAAACCAAAAGATTAAGATAATCGATCGAAAATAAAACTGCACAAAATAAGGAATGGAAAGTTTAAGGAGAGATTTGAGAAACTTCATAGGTCGAATGAGTTCTATTAGAGGAACAAATGGAAGTGTCGATAAAGAAAGAGATATATTTTTGGATAAAAAGAAATCTAATTTGGTGATTGGGATTAAAAACTGGAAAATATAATGATAATAATAACCTAAATCAAATATATCTATAAATAATATAAAATAAAATAAAAATTAAAAAACCTATAATGAAATGAATGGCCAAGATTGCAAGATAAAGTGAATGGATGAGAAGACTTAACCCGATTTACTAAGTGAAAATGACTGGGAAAAAGTGAAATTGCAATGACTCTACTTTTATGTGTCTCTGTGTGTGTATATATATATATTTGATCTTTTGAACTTTGAGCCGTTAGATTTTCTAGTTCGATGACCGGTCCAATTTTCTGAATATTGATGAATACCAAAACCAATACAGTAAGCAATTCGACGGTGTGAGATACATTAAAACAAAAAATTAAGATAATGGATTGAAAATAAAACTACTCAAGATAAGAAATGGAAAGTTTAAATGTAGAGTGAGAGGGATTTAAGAAGCTTCTTAGATACAATGAGTTCTATTTGAGGAATGAACGAAAATGTCGATATAAAGAAAGAGAGATATTTCTGGATAAACTAAAATCCTATTTGGTGATTGAGATTAAAAATTGAAAAATATAATTATAATAATAAGTTAAATCAAATATATCTATAAATAATATAAAATAAAATAAAAAATACAAACCTATAATCAAATGAATAGCCAAGATTGCAAGATAAAGTGAATTACCGAGATGACTTAATCCCATTTAGCAAGTGAAAATAGGTGGGAAAAAGTGAAATGGCAACGAAACTACTTTTATGTTTATAAAGATATATTTGACTTTTTGAACTTTGAACTGTTAGCTTTTCCGGTTCGATGACCAGTCCGGTTTCTGAACATTGGTGAATACTGAAACAATATATATAGGAAGCAATTCGATGGTGTGAGATAAATTGAAACAAGATATTAAGATAATCAAACGAAAACAAAAATGCTCAAGATAAGGAATGGAAAGTTTAAATATAGAGTGAGAGAGATTTGAGAAACATCTTAGATTGAGTGAGTTCTATTAGAGGAACAAACGAAAATGTCGATATAAGGAAAGAGTAATTTCTCGACAAAATAAAATTTGATTTGGTGATTGAGATTAAAAATTTGAAAATATATTGATAATAATAAGCTAAATCAAATATATCTATAAATAACATAAAATAAAATAAAAAACTAAAAAACTTATAATGGAATGAATGACCAAGATTTCAAGATAGCCAAGATGACCTAAGTCGATGTAGTAAGTGAAAATTGGTGGGGGGGAGTAAAATGGTAGCGACTCTACTTTTATGTGTGTGTATAAAAAAAAAATATATATATATATAGATAGATTTTTTTTGATGGGTTTAAGAAATTATTACTAATTATATTAAATTTACATATTTATTTTATGCAATAATGATCTCATAAATTTCAATACAATTAACCATCAACATAACCGCTGGAACTCAATATACTAAAGTACCTTATATATTTTATTGTGTTAGGTTTTGTGTCTTTATCTTAACATTTAATCAACAATTTAAAAATTTTGCGCCCCATGTGTATATACTTTTATGTTATTATATACAATGTGCAACTCACACTCAAAAAACTCGTTTAATAAAAAAAGTTGGTCATAATAATTTGGAAATACAGGACTATGTTTGCGTGACAAAGGGAGTGCATCAATCAACTAATCGAAGGGGCCCACCACATCCTTAACAAAGTCAATTTCCAGAGAGTATGTAGGTCCATCAACTAGGCTCTTGATAAATTCACAGTGTGAAAATATTATTTAATGAGTTCACATTTTAATGATTTCATATTGTGAAATGCTACTTCATGACTTCAAAATGTAAGCCAATTTTTATATATTTAGTTGAGATAATGACGTCAATGGTGTGATAATCCAACAATAAAAAGATTAGTTTTCTCTGAGAGAGTCAACTTGTTCATGGATCCCAAGTTGTAATTCCTTGGCGAGTTCCCAATGAGAATCAACTTGTCAATGTATATTCAACTTTAATACATTTTAATTTAGTTTAACTATCTTCTAACAATTCGCTATATTTACCACGATAATTTAGATGGTATGTAATGTCTCAATGTTGTGTTCTTTTATAAAAAAAAAAAAATTGGCTCTATTTGGGACCCACTCTCTCACAAACTTACAGGACCTGTTGTTACCAGAATAAAATCAACTTTAATTATGTTTACTCATCGTCTAATAACAAATAATTGTTGAATTTGTCAAGTGTGGAAACATGTGATGGACTACTATATCTGTACTTGAAGATATAGTAAATAAATGTTATTATATGTTTAGATTTGAATTCTGAACATAAAATTTTGAATAGTTTGATAATAATTTTGTCTGATGTAGACTACCTAACAAGGAGTTGATGCATGAATCATCATTAAATAATTTTGAATAGTAGATAATAATTTTTTTCCCTGGCATATTAAACTTCCTCAGTTGTCAGATGGCCAGAACAGAGAGGATAAATTGTTTGGTAATGGGAATTTTTTTTTACATAAAAAAAATGTCTTGGATGAAATTGATCTATTTTCGTCTACTCCGAAAATGAAATTTTAAAATATTATTATATGTTGACAGCTTGACGCGACAATTAATTTCATCCCGCATATTGAATAATCATATTTTCAGAGACTTTATAGAGACTAGAGAGTATTGTAATATAATACAGCTCGTATTTTATTAAAGTAATCACAGTTTAACGAACCGAATAATATTTTCTTTTGTTGAATAAAACACAAACAAAGGACAGAAAATTAAAAAGGAAAAAGAAAGTGACACTGAAGGACATGAATTATAAGTTATATGACAATATATCGTGAGCCAACTATATACAATGGCGGAACCTAGGGGTCGCCATGCTACCCCATTCTACTCTGTGACATGCCACCGCGAGAGAAACACACACATTTGAGATGGGTCTCAACTAAATATCCGATCATTGACGTCATTATCTCAACTAAATATATAAAAATTGGTTTACATTGTGAGCTCATGAAGTAGTATCTTCACACTATGAATTCATAAAACAACGTAATGTGAACTCATTTCATAAGAGCTTATTTGACGGACCTATTTTTTTTAACATGAAATTTAATTGAATAAATTCTATTTGGACAAAAGAGGAGACAAAAGTGTGACAGAAAGGACAAGTGGTCCATGTGATTACCATTGATGTAAAAGTGATGTTATGTGTTAAAAAATAAGATCCTATCACCATGTGTCAGTTTTGTTTAAATTTTTGTACTATTTTTTGTTTTAATAGCATAACTCAATTTAATTTGTCTTCTCATATGTCTCCAATAGAGTTCAAAAGTAGCGCTTTCACAATGTGAGTTGATTAAATAACATTTCAAAATAAAATAAATTTCACAAAATGACTTCATTAATACTTTCACGTTTTTCAGTTAATAAAAATGGATAATTCTAGTACTTTTAAATAAAAAAGATATATAATTGAATAATTTTAAATTTCCAATGGGAAAATACTAGTAAAATGGTCCAAGAAAATGATCCACGTTTAATGACAACTTCCTCAATCCTCATGCAACGTGTGTTTGAATACGTATTAATTAATTAATTAATTAATTAATTATATTATTGTATATTTTCAGAAGACTGAATTTGATGTCAAATTAAAAGCTTAAGAAAACGTAACATCAATTAGTGACCATGACAATATAATTTTGACGATGTTCTCGACAGTTCATTTTCTTAAATTTAAGAGTTCACATCTAACTAACCAAAACTATGAATTATGCAATGAAAGAAAATATTAACCAATTCATTACTTATATAAAGTTCTTGGAAATGTGAATGATTCGATTGTACGATTAATGCATATGAGAGTAAAAATTTAATTATCTTTTCTATGTCACGATCTAACTTAATAAACGCTTAATAGCACATGCAAGCGATAAAATATTATTGTAATTTCACACTTTAATCTACCAGTCAACATTATAATGTTTTGGTGGATATTATTTTTAAAATTTTCTGCGTTAACGCCTTAATGGCATATCCTCAATTCTCATGCAACATGTGTTTGTATACGTATTAAGTAATTATAGTATTTTATATTTTCAGAAGACTGAATTTGATGTCAAACTAAAAGTTTTAGAAAATGTAACATCAATTAGTAACCATGACAAAAAAATATCGTGCAACGTCTAATAATAGGTAAATTATGTATATTGCACGTTCTATCACTAGTAATATATATGCACATCTAAATGGTGTTGTCCAATTGATGTTCGACTTACTTAAGTCCAAAAATGTCAAGGTATGTCCAAAAATGTTAACATTATCCTAAATTAACGTGTCAAATTTGCAACCTTACATATGTTTAATTACCATTCAATCGGGTCATCCCAACTATGGATTAGAAGGAAGGGGTACGAAAAACAGCACACTATTCTCCGTTCCCATTTAACTTGCAAAATTCTTTATCATTGTCAAAATTACCTTGAGGTTGATTCTCACTACAAAAAACCGGTATTTTACTAGAAAGATTTTTTCTAAAGGGGTCACGTTTTTCTGCAACCCAGAAATAATACAGCTAGACCTTTGTCTTTCTGAGCGTGTTATATATGAAGAAAACAAAATGAATTAGATCGGAAGCTCACTCTCTCCAGTAATTTTGCTATTTCATTCCAATGATAGCTTGAATTTCGATGATTCGGTTTTCCTAGAATTTTATACATCTGTTTCTTGGTCATCCAGGTTTATTTATTCCCCTTGGTGGGGGGAGAAAATTAATTGCTGTAAGGGCTTATGATTTCCATAAAAGATCCTACCCCGTACCCCAAAGATAGGATAGTAAGTATTTTCACATGGATTAAGGATTGATAGGTAAAGTGGTTGGAACATTTAATTTTACCTTATTTTTCTACATATTCCCGTATGCCTCATTAATTGTTCGAAATACTTTTAATGTATAGTTAAATAACAATAATTAATTGAGATACATGTGAAAATAAAACATTAAATATATGTTCAATATGGTAAGTAGACTATCTTTTTAGGACAGAGGGAGTGATTTATAAAGATTGAGTTATTTTGGATAGGTTTAACTTTTGAGATCAAATAGCATTTTCATAACCGCGTAAAAAAAAAGTATTTTCATAATGTGAACTCATTAAATAGCATTTTCACAATATGAATTTGTTAAATAACGTTTCATAGTGTGAACTCATAAATCCCATTTTTTCACATTTGAACTCAGTAAGAGCCTACCACGACCTGTTTAGAATCCAAAAATTGACTTTTTTTGGATGTGGTGGGTCTATCCGTTAATTGATTGATGTATATGCACGTCTTTGTCCTACGGTAGTGAAATGATGTTAAAATTTATTTTTTCAATACTATTAAATAAATTTTTTTACTCTAAGTGAAAAAAAGAATATGACTATCTTTTTTGAGACAGAGATAGTATAATCAACTTTATTTGTTTAACGAGTTTTTTGACGTATGATAACTAATGTTCTAGAAAGCGTGAGATGTGGAAAATCGTCAGGCCAAGCATTGAGCTATGCTTGCCTAAGCATACTAATGCGCAATCAATGCCAGATAAAGTGCAAAGCCTAGAATCCAAACTTCGAGCATCGACGACACTGATGATAAGATAAAAGTATATATACATATAGCAAAAAGTTTTAAACTGGTGGTCAAATGTTAACATGCAAAACACAAAACCTAACATAATAAATTAACTTAGATTATTGAGTTCTGACAAATATGTTGATGGCATTTAATTGTATTGAAATTGATGATATCATTATTACATAAAATAATTTCTTAAAAGGTATAGGTATGTTATTATTCAAATTCAAAGAATAAGAAATAATTTAAGAAAACTAAATAATCTCAAGAAGGTTTCCTTTCTAAACTTAGACCTATTCTAACCCAAAAATTTTCTACATCCTTACACAATCTACATATTTATTGGACATGGCACTTCCTAAAGAGAAGTGAGATTAGATAGTACAAAATTAATTTTAATAAAAAGTACAAAATTAATGTTAATCACATGATTTTTTTTTTTTTTTGGAAAGAGTTAATCACATGATATATATATATATATATATATATATATAATAAGAGAAGAGTGACTTTTCCCTTTCTTTTTCTGGCTCTCTAAGATTTCTGACTCTGTAAGATTTCTCGCTCTATAAGATTTCTGGTGACATAATTTAATTTCTTTTTTGTATTTTTATTCTTATCTTTTTTTATATTGTTACACTAATTTATTAAATAATATCCACATTTTCTTTTATTAACACATATTCAATCTTCAATTCACGGTTGTTTATTTAGTCAAATATTTTGAATTAGGGATCTGTCACTTATCAAATCGAACACGAAATTAATTGGGAGTTCTATTTCAAAAAAGGCACATAGTAATTTTATGATTCAAAAACACATGCATAGCACGTCTCTAAACTAATAAATTTCTAAAAATATGTAACCTTAATTGTAAATTTTAATTTTTAATAATTTTTTAAGAAATTGTTATATGTTTATTGTAGTGCAATAATCAAGTTGATTGTTTTTAAAAATTATAGTACTCCAATTTGTCGATTCTATAATTAAATAATTTTTATGATTCGAAAATACAAGTATAGTACATTTCTAAACTAATAAATTTCTAAAAATATGTAACATTAATTGTAAATTTCATTTTTTAATAACTTTTGAAGAAATTTTTTTATGGTTGTTGTAGTGCAATAATCAAGTTGATTTTTTTTTAAAAAATTATATACTCTAATTTGCCGATTCTATAATTAAATTGGAACTTTTTGATAATTTTCTATGGAACAATTAAGTCTTACCGTATTTAGAGTTATATTATTTATTTGAGAGATGTACTAAATGTTGATACAGTTGCACTGTAATAGTTGTTCAACAATTTTTATTAAACATTTTATTTTTATTAAATCACCTCAATTAATTTTTATTCATATATGTATAATTAACTGGTGTTGTAATTCAAAAAAGTGCTACAACAGTTAGGTTTCTCACATTCTAGATAGGAGGTCCAGGGTTAGAACACACTTGCCTCTCCCCTCCCATCCCCTATACCCATTGTGTCAAAAAAAAAAAAAAAAAGAAAGAGAATTAACTTGTACAAAAAGTGTTACTAACAAATCAATTCAAATATATAATAGAATGTTTATAAAAACTTATGTCTCATAATGTTAATATGACTTAGCTGGCTGTATTAATAATTTATATTAAATTTTTGTATAAAAATTCATTGATAGTTGTTATTAGAGTAATTATAAGGAGAAATGTTTATTTGACATGAATAACTGATATTGGCTCCCCTCTCGTCCCCTATACGCAGTGTATTTAAAAAAAAGAATTAATTGGTGTAAAAAGTGTTACTAACAAATAAATCTAAATATGATAGAATAGTTATAAAAACTTATGTCTCATAATGCTAATATATATGACTCAACTGGCTTTATTAATAATTTATTAAATTTTTGTATAAAAATTCATTGACATTTGTTATTATAGTAATCCTAAGTACACATGTTTTTCTGATATGAATAATTGATATTTGTTAGTTGGCAAAAATGAATTGGTTGTTTATATGCAAATGGTGAATTTGAAGGCCCACAATCATCCAATACATAGTTGACAACTAAACATGTCACTTTTTCATGTCAGATAAACGCGTCTCCCTAAAATTACTATTATTATTACGTTTAGATCTCGTGCAACGCATGGGTGAGGATTCTAGTATATATAATAAGAGAAGAGTGACTTTTGCTGCTTATTTTCTGACTCTGCAAGATTTCTGACTTTATAAGATTTCTGGTGACATTATTTAATTCCTTTTTTGTATTTTTATTTCATCTTTTTTTTTTGAGATTGTTACACTAATTTATTAAATAACATTCACTTTTTCTTTTATTAACCCATATCCGATCCTCAATTCATGGTGGTTTCTTTAGCTAAATATTTTGAATTAGAGATTTGTCACTTATCAAATTAAACACGAAATTAATTGAGAGTTTTATTTCAAAAAAAAGAACATAGTAATTTTTTCTATATATATATATATATATATAAAATAAGAGAATGGTGGATTTTCCCTCTCATTTTCTGACTCTGTAAGATTTCTGACTCTATAAGATTTCTGGTGACATTATTTAATTCCTTTTTTGTATTTTTATTTTTATCTTTTTTTTTTTAGATTGTTACACTAATTTATTAAATAATATTCACTTTTTCTTTTATTAACCTATATCCGATCATCAATTCATGGTGGTTTCTTTAGCCAGATATTTTGAATTAGAGATTTGTCACTTATCAAATAGAATAAGAAATTAATTGGGAGTTCTATTTCAAAAAAAGCACATAGTAATTTTTATGATTTGAAAACATAAGCATAACACGTCTTTAAACTAATAAATTTAGAAAAATTTATAAGCTTAATTGTAAATCTCAATTTTTAATAATTTTTGAAGAAATTTTTATATGTTTATTGTAGTGCAATAATCAAATTGAATTTTTTTTTTAAATTATAGTACTCCAATTTACTGATTCTATAATTAAATTGGAACTTTTTGATAATTTTCTATAGAACAATTTAAGTGTTACCGTATTTAGAGTTGGATTATTTATTTGAGAGATAGACCGAATGTTGATACAGTTGCAGTATAATAGTTGTTCAACAATTTTTATTAAACATTTTGTTTTTATTGAATCGCCTCAATTAATTTTTATTTATATATATATAATTAACTGGTGCTGTAATTCAAATAAGTACTATAGCAGTTAGGTTTTTCACATTCTAGACAAGAGGTTCTGGGTTGAAACACACCAGCGCCTCCCCTCCCCTCCCCTATACCCACTGTATAAAAAAAAAATTAATAATTTATATTAATTTTTTGTATAAAAATTCATTGACATTTGTTATTAGAGTAATTATAGGGAGAAATGTTTATCTGACATGAATAATTGATATTGGTTCCCATCCCGTCCCCTATATGCACTATATAAAAAGAAAAAGAATTAACTGGTGCAAAAAGTGTTATCGACAAATAAGTCTAAATATAAAAACTTATGTCTCATAATGTTAATATATGACTCGACTGATTCTATTAATAATTTATTAAATTTTTGTAGAAAAATTCATTGACATTTTTTATTATAGTATTTCTAAGTAGAAATATTTATCTGATATGAGTAACTAATATTTGTTAGTTGGAAAATGTGAAGTGGTGAATTTGAAGGCCCAGAATCATCCAATACATGATGGACAACTAAACATATTACTTTTTCATACCAGATAAACATGTCTCCCTAAAATTACTATTGTTATTATTACTTTTAGATCCCGTGCAACGCACAAGTGAGAATTCTAGTTAGTATTATTATACATATGAAAAATTATTTATCACATAATTAAAGCTATAACCCAAATGAATTAACACTATATATATTAAATCTAAAAGTATAAGGATATTATTGACATCAGGGGAAAAAAGTCAAAGCTAAAACGGGGAGGTGAATGTTTTACACTTACTACCCCTTTTCTATATGAGTGGTTATATTATCATCACAAAAATTATTTAAGACACCACATTATACATATAATGTAAGTAGTGTTTATTTGGTCAAGCATTTACCTTATTGTATTATTATTATTATTATTTTATTCTATTTTATTTTTTTAACAATCACAAGGACTTAAATCTTTGATTAAGTGTGTGACAATCACTTGAATACGGTCAGAATATAGAAATATGAGTCATCACTTGTTTCATTTATTTATTTTTGAAATTGCCGCGTTATACCAACAATCACGTGGGTGGCATGTACGAGTCAACTTTTTCATTCGCTCGACCATTATAAATATCAAGCTTTTACGATCACGGAGTATCTGCAACTTAATCATGAAGACTCCAAAGTGCTCTTATCTCTTGTTAATCATTTCTCTTCTCGTTTTATGGCTCTCCTGGATATACTCCTCTAATCAAGCCACGCATGATTTTATTAAATGTCTGTGCAACCATTCGCCCTCAGCTTGCAACGTTGTTTATGCTCGAAACAACGCTTCAAGATTCACCACTCCTTCAATCTTCTATACGAAATCTAAGATTCAACTCAACCACTACTTATGAACCTCTATTCATAGTTACACCCACAGATGAATATCAAATCCCAGCAGTCGTATATTGTGCAAGAGCAAATGGCCTTCAAATTAGAACTCGAAGTGGTGGCCATGATTATGAAGGACTCTCTTAACAACTGTTTACAATGATGTTTCATTTGTGCTTGTTGATTTGCAGAACATGAGCCAAATTGTGGTTGATGTTGAAACTCGCACTGCTTGGGTTCAAACAGGCGCAACACTTGGTCAACTCTATTACAGTATCGCAAACAAGAGCAAAACCCTTGCATTTCCAGCAGGACTTTGCCCGACTGTTGGGGTTGGTGGATACATAAGCGGAGGCGGGTTTGGGTACCTGTTTAGAAAGTATGGTCTTGCCGCGGATAATGTTATAGATGCAC
>CAVNYN010228055.1:0-37135 GCA_963692815.1 Nyctanthes arbor-tristis | reverse complement strand
TCCATTCTGGAAACGAGCCTTTGACAAGGTTGGCATGATCAACTAGAATTGTAATAAGGAAGTGTGTTTTGATGTGGTGGAATATATTTTGATATGTTGATAGGTCTATGAATATCAAGAAGCAAAGACTAAGGCTAATATACTTGTGTATATACATCTATGTAGTGTTCATTTTGTTAACATACATATTGGCTTAGTGGGTTGTAGTGGTTGCTTGTGGTTTTGAGTTGTGCTGGAGTATGGGTTTGGTGAAATTGTTATCATGCAGGGTGGTTAATTCATAAATTAGGGGAGATGCTGCCAAAATTTTTAGTAAATTTTAACAAGAAAACGAGCCTAGGCGGTGAATTCTAACTTCTAGTTGGAATTTATCGTCGGCGCACGCTACATTTTTAGTATAGTACAGATACTAGAGGTGGGGCGTGTCAATGCATATGTGAAAATATGGTAGGTCGCTTAATGGGTCGTAAACTTACCTGATGACCTGGAGATGTAAGGTCACGAGGTGGGACCTAAGGATCTTGAGCTTTGTCAAGATCATGGGGTGATTGGTCAGGACCCACACTAATGATCTGCCAGCTCGTGGCGAAGTGGGCTAGCCCTTTGACTAAGGGGTCGTTGACTGCAACCTCATGCTTAGATATTAATACCATGGGTGAACTGCAATAATTGTTTTTGCACAAAACAGTACTAAATTATCAAGATGTCATGTTCATACTTGATAATTCAATGAAAGGGGTATTGAAGCATCTAATATTTGTTGGAGTTACAGATTTTCTTTTATCTGCTAGTTCAACAAATTATATATAGGTAATTTCAACTTCAATATGGCTTTGTAGTTGCTTTAGCTTATGTAGATATAATAGTTTAGAAACTCATGTAAATACAATCTTTTTGAATTAGTTTTTGACAGTAAACTACTATTAATGCATTAATATCTCGGCTAATCACCGAGCCAAACCTCCATGGAATACATTGAGTCCATAAACCACAAAATGAAGAAAACAAAGTATATGAAGCGACCTTGTGGGCAGCCATGTTCCCGTCACGGGAGATGTGGGTGCAAGAATCACACTCGAGATCTGATAAAAGCTGCTGGATGTCACTTAGAAGCGGTGCATTAGGAAGAAACTCAATCTTCCCCCTTAATCTCTTCGAATTATAGATTAATACAATAGCTTAAAGAATATGTATAGATTTTGATATTCTAATTAATGTGGCATTTCAAAGTGTTCTTGGATTTAAATTATCTACTCGTGAATTGTAGGAAAGAGATGCATTATGTAATATCAGTTTGTCATTCGATTAATAATTTTTTGATTTTAATGTAGATTGCATATAGTGAGGAGTCAAATTCTATAATGAAAACCCATAATGTTGTATTCTATTAACAAACAAATTTTGCTCTAAATTTTGTTTCTTCGTGGCACATGATTATTAATGAAATATTTTTTTAATTGCTTATACTAATTGTACATGATAAGCACCTACATCTTCACTGCAGATGTTTTAATGAAATATTTTCTTGACTAAAATATTTGGGATTAATTGCCTTTACATTTGTCAAGTGCTCTTGAAAACAATTAAAATACAAAATAGATAATTAATTATATACCACTTGCTATTATGATGCACCTTAACTTTATACATGTCGCATTTCTAGTTTCTTCGAGCCCGCAAAGCCTAAAAACACAATTATGCTACAGTTTATAAAATGCATTCCCTTGAAACTCTACTTGTATAATGCACCTGTGAAAATCTAGTAAGAAATTAAAATAACACCTGATATTGTGAATTTACAAGTGTGAATGTCGGTTTGTTTGTAATTTTCCTTTGTTATTTTGCATAGGTCTACAAATATCCAAGCAAACGAATGCCGTGAAACGAGCGAAAAGCCCAATTTTAATTGAGGGATAGAGATGATACCAGTAGCAGCCGGAGAAGATGTCGGCCCGAAACTCATTCGTCTGGTCTACTTCGTCGGCGCCGGAAGTATGTATTTTTACATTCTGAATTCATTTTTTTATTTTCCTTTTATCCGATCGCAATAACCTCTGTTTTTTTCACAGTTATGTGCACTGCTGTGATTAACAAGTGGAATGATTTGGAAAGAAAGGCTGCGTTCCAGAAACAGCAACAGTTAAATAATCAAACACCAGAAATTCAATCAAATGTGGTACAAAAAGCTGCTGAATGAAAAAGATCAGTTCTTTTTTCTTCTTTTTCCCCCTTTACAACGGGGGTTTCTTATTTCTGATGTATGGAATTCCTTGATTTAAAAGAAAGATGTTCCTCTGCTGTTGCGAATTTTGTTTTTAAACCGCATAAAATTGCTCAGTAAAATATTTGGGAAATTGAAGATCATATGGTCTATTTGTTTGTGGATTTATGAATTTGATTATGATACTTGGCTGGTGATGCACTTATGTCAGGGAACTCCTTTTTCAACTACTCTAATTATGTCTGACATTACCTAATTAAGGCATTTATGATCAGTATAATCACTTGGCCATCAACTGATTGTGAACTGGTTTTAAGGTTAATCTAGTGTTGCTATAACAATTGGTATGAGACTAAAACCCGTGTCTGGATTTTCCTTGTTCGCTAATAGGGTCGTCTGTGAGGATTACATCAATTAAAGGACTGTATTACTGAAGCGTTCCAACTGAAAATATAAACAATTTTGCCATTGTGGAAATCAATTGAGAAATTAGTGGATTTTAAGAACCAAGCTTGACTTGTGGACTTAATTAACATTTTGGAGCCCTTCTCTTACTAGCGACTTTAAGGTCTAACTTCTACAAAATGCAGTGTGACAGCTCTGGCAGCATGGAAAAGTTCAAATTTTTATTTGAATTCAACTTTCTGTGCAGGTAATTGTATGGAAATGTTGGCCCTTTCATATTGATATGATAGAAAAATTCTGCTATTTGATTTCTTCTGTTAGCTCCCAACGTAGATGATAGTAGTTTATATCTGTTGATTAACTCAAGATTATATTAAGATAGTCAACAAGTATGAATTAATCTGTTTTGTAGCTGGAAAATTAAAAGCCCTGTATTTGTATTACATGAGCTCCATGTTTACTAGCCACTTGAGCTACATCTCCTTGCGTTGAGAACTTAGTAAAATTGAGAATGTTGTTCAGAAAAATGATCTTTGACCATGGATTGTTTTAGCATAGATATAATTATGATGCCAGAAGTTAGCCATGTTATGAAAAGTGAGGGGGAGGCGTCTGGCGCCCAACTGGTGCCCCAGTTTGAGGCTGAAACTGGTGAGGCTAACACCTCCAACTATGAGGCGGTCATCTTTGAGGCAACGCCTCAATGCATAGGAGGCTTACACCTCTGATTTTTTTACTGGAACTTTATTTTTTGAATTTTTTTTTAATTTAAAGCAATGAGATCAGCAAAAGCAGAGCCTTCGTTAACCAAAAAATTAGCCCTCGCTTTGACAGGCCCAATTTTTTACGTTCTTCATACTTCAAGCACCATGTAATCTTCCTTGTGTCTGTGATTTTGGTCTGTTGCAAGTGTGCTTACGGTTCTGCAAGGTTGAAACTCCATCTATCGTCGACTATCAAAATCAAACTTCAACAGGCAATGTCATCTCAAAAAGCTGATGATGTTTGATCCTGTTGACGTGCAAATTGAATGAATGGCCTAAAACGCGTAACTTCTTGAATAATATGGTGCTTAGGAAAAAACTGTGACTGATAGAACACAAGGAATTTGTGTGATTATTGGTCTAGTTCCATGGAATGATGGATGTAAGAAAATCTTATTGAATAAAGAGGAGAGATGAAAGAATGAACTAATGCATAATGTGTGTTGCGTTGACTGTGGAGTAATGTGGCGAAACTAATGCATACACTTACTTAGACACTGAGAATGTACGATGAACTTATTGCATTCTTTTGATATAAGGAGAAATGTCGATTAATGCAAATTATTAGTACTTCGTGTGCGTCTTATTACTTAGGTTCCTAATGCCACCTACCGCATTTGATGCACTAATCATCCTTGTCAATTACGATTTGCAAACTACCAGAATTTGTTCAAAATAGCAACATGTGATGTTGTATATATTGTACTTTTGATTAATTTATTATGGGTACTTCAAAATAAGTCATTTTACATTATTTTACAACATTCCAGACCATTTTGTTCAGTTTGTCGAGAGGCTTACATCTCAATTGCGTCGAGATTCATGCCTCACCTCAGTGATGGAGAACGCCTTAAGGCACATTTTCGCCTTTTCGAACCATGGAAGTTAGGTTCTTAGTGTTTGGCTTTCTTCTGTTCAATATGGCATCGACAAATGTTCATTGTCTATTTTCCCCTTAGGCTTTACACCACTGTTGACTAGATGAAGAGTCTTGCCTTTATGTCTGCCATTATTTTTATTTTATTTTTCATTAATTCGAAGCAGTAAGTAAATGGGAATCACATTGTAGCCTAAACGCGTAGGGACAAAAGGTTGAATACTTGAATCATCATCTGGTTTAGCTTCTTGATACATATTTGTTTCATTATTGCTTCTGTAACATTAGAGTATCTTTGCTGATAAGATTAATGGACATGGTTGAACTTTGTGATAGACAGATTCCTAAATCATCTTCTCTAATCTTCTCTAAGAGCTATTGCAATTATGTAAAGATTCGGATTATTATTATTATTTTTTTTCCTATCAGACATTCCAAAAATGGCTTTGGTATGATTATAAGATTTACATATCTGGCCTTTTTCAAATGCATGCAGGTTTTACCCAAATACAGCTAGAGAAAGTCAATCAACAGCTTATAAACTTGATATTGCATTTGCTTAATAAGCTACTGTATTTGCTTAATACTTTGCAGTATTTATTAAGCTTTTGGAATAACAACTCCCTGAGCCTGGCATCTTAAAAACAATGCAAGCTTTTTATAGTGGTCAGAGATGTAAAGGTGAGTTGGACCGGTTGATCTTGAGGTAATGTCCTTCATGAGCCAGTCCTTTCTTTCTCTAATTTTATTTTATTTGATTATTTACTTATTTAGCTTTTAGTTAACTTTCTAACAACTAAAGTAAAATAGTAAAAAAAATCTTTTGGGGCCGCAGTCGGAAGAACTCTCCTTGAGAATGTTCTAAAAAGCGTAATGGATGGAAAAGCATTGTGATCAAACCTTAAGTTTAGCTGTGCTTAAGCACACCAATGTCTAATTAAGTGTAAGGTGTGAGGGAAGCGTTAAGTCCAAGTTTCGAGTATAAACGTTGCCTAGAATAAGTCAGACAAAAAATTTCACTTCATGGGAGTCATGAGTGCTACACAAAATTTCACCATTTAATTTAGCTCCATTCATTATCTCTATTATTGAACGTGTTGTGGCTGCCTTGGGTAGACGTCACCAGTGTGGGCTTGACTTGGCAGAAGGTGTATATGTAATGTATGGCTTTGAATGGTGTTACATCATCATCTTGTTGAAAGTTGGCTACAGCCTACAAGTTGGAGAAGAGAGAACGCCCTTGTCAACCATATGACATGGGAGGTTGAATCAAGTTGCAAGAATTGTTTGAACGGCTTTTAATCAAGCAAGTATAGACTTTTTAAATTTATGAGACATCAGACGTGTTTCTATATTCAATTATTATACCAATGTATTTACACAGCCCGGTTTTGGAACCAAAGCGTCTCAAGTGGTGGAATAAGTTAGGAGGCACGTGACAGTTGAGGGTTTAGATGTCTTTAAACTGAGTTATATTACGGAACCAACCATTAGTATACCAGTGTAAAAATGACGACTGAATTGATTTGTCGCCGGCCTTGAATTAAGCCAGTAAGATCCTCTCCAGAATAAATTCTCAAACATTTATGATGTTGAGCCTCGTGTGCCATCCAATCTAGAGATGACAATTTAACCTACCGACTCACGAATCTATAGGGACTCACTCCTAATAAGATTGACCCGCCGCGCCTAATCTGGGTAACGGGGCTGGTATGAGGCAACATTGTCTGCCCTGCTGTGGGTTTGGGGCGGGTCCGAGTCATGTTAGACCTCCCCTATAGATCCGTGACCCATCAAGAATTTTCCCCTTTTTTTATGTTTAATAAATTTAATTCTAGAAATGTGTAAAAATTGAGGTACTCTAGGTTCGAACTCGAGTTTCTAAGAAAAAAGCCTTCAATTCTCCATTCAATTATACACTCATCAATTAATAACGTATTGCACATAACATTGATTGAAAGGGAAAAAATTTGTGGGTCCTTTCACAAGTCATGGTGGTGCGTCCCACCTGTCCCATGACTCGACTTGTCTTGACCCGTCCCGTGAATTCACGGGTTTGAGGTGGGTTGGGGACGACCTCAATACTCTTGGAGCGGGTCTAGAGTATGACTAACCCGCCTCATTGACATCCCTAATCCAATCGGCGGCAAAATTGGCCTCTCTCTACACATGTAGAATGGAAGAACCAGACTCTCAGCAATCAATATTGCAGTCTCCATGCACTTTTTAATTAAGGCCAACCACTGTGCTGGAATCAGGCTCAATAAGCAATGTGTTGGAAAATAATCAAATTTGTAAACCAAAAAAATTACAATAAATCTGAACTTGTAACTAACTAGATGAGGCGCGGAAATATGCGTAGTTAATTATATATATTTTTGAAGATGTGTATTTAATTATATTTATAATACAATTTAAGAGTTATTAGTTTATTATTTATTTAAGTATTAAAATATGTGTGGCTTTATTACATAATATTGATCTTAGATCTAACTTAATTGCATAATTCATTCAATTCAATAAACTAATAACATGTGTGATATTTAGGTGTGTTCTTAATTTACCCTTATTTAATGTGTAGAATTTAACATTGATAATTCTAATTAGCTAAGTTTTAAATAAGGATAAATTAGTAAATAAAGTAATGTAAATTAGGTTTTTTAATAAAGAAAACAGACTACATATTTGAGACGGAGAGAGTTTTTACTTAAATACATGACATCATCTTTCTTTAGATGTGTGTGTAAATTTATGTCTACAAATTTTGTATATATACAAATAGCATTCCTCTAGCTGCGTTGCCTAGAAAATAAAACACCATCAATAATCTTATCACACATCAATTGCAGGCGTCATCGCTAAGAGCGTCTCCAATGGCTAGTTCATTTTGAAAAAATTTAGAGTGTCACATCAGATTTAGACATTTTTTTACAAAAAATCCTTCTACAATGGTGATGACTTGTCATCATGTAAGGCTTACTTGGAAAAAATAAAAATGGACTCTGAATGTCCAAAACTAGACAGACAGCCTTCTAATATTTTATTATTTTTCCGTCATCTCTCTTAAACGTGCAAAATAACTTGCTCTTCTCACTCTGCACAATCTACATTTCTCTCTCTATATATATCTCTTGTATTTATCTACATTTACAAATACCATTGGAGAAGAAATTAATTAATTCTATACCTATTTAATCATGTCATATAGACGACTTTCTATTTCTCTTTCATATTGATACAGTTTAGACTAACTAGGTTGGGCGAAAAAACTGCCAACCCGATAAACCAAATCTGCCCGAACCGGTTCGGGCCAGCTCGGTTCGGTTTTTTCAGACCGCGGGTTGGTCTACGGTTTTAAGTTTGGCGAACCGAAACGGTTCGGTTCGGTTCGGTTCGATTCGCGGGTTTGACCGGTCAAATCGGTCAAACCCAGTCAAAACCGAACCAGACCGACCCGGTTCGGTTTAGTTGGTTTATAGCCTTTTTTTTAAAAAATTTTTCCATCCTTTAAACGCGTTTTCTAACTTTTCTACGATTTTTTGCCTGAAGACACTTTTAGTCTTGCATTTTCCAGCCATATATTCACAAACTACAATGTCAATCACAAAATACCATTTCCTCAACCTAACATAGAGAGTCGAGAGCTATAATTTCAAAATCTCCTCAGAAACTTCATAGTGTTTGATAGTGGATATCTCAACACAAAATCCAGATTCAACATAACAAATTCCAAATTTGACACACAATATCAAAGAATCAACTTAAAATCTCCATTTGAAACCCTACTCATTCCGCCGCGCCACTGCTCTTCTCTTCGACCGGACCAACGAGCGCCACTACTTCCAGCTGCGCCCACCGCCCGCGCGACTACTGGCGCTGCACCTGCCCGACTGCTGGCAAGCGCCCTGCGCTACTGCCGGCTGCGCGACCGCGGGCTGCATGACCTCCAGCGCTGGCGGCCGGTGGGTTGGTTTGGGTAGAGTTGACCGGCCTGATGGTTTGCAGTTTTGCAAACCGATTGCATATAGGGTCGGTTTTGAGTTCTGGCCTAACCCGGCCCGACCGACCCGACTACCAGGCCTAAGACTAACCATTGGAGTTGCTCTAAAAGGGCCACCTTCTTTCATTTATAAACCCACTTGCCCCCAGATCCCTCGTACTCTCTATACAGCTTCTCACACTCTCAAACCCACAAATATAATAATAACAATTGTTGCAAAATGAGTTTCCAGCGGTTCCACGACACCTGGTCAGAGCAGTTCCATCACCAGGTGCACCACCTCAACCAAGTCCCCCGACCACCCACCACGGCAGAGCACCACCAGGAGCTCTGCCAGCTGGTCAACAAACTCATGTCCCACTGCGCCGAGTACTACCGAGTCAAATCGCTTGCCGTCAAGCAGGATGTTCTCTCTTTCGTGACCGCCCCGTGGAGCACCTCCCTTGAACGTTCCCTCCACTGGATCGGCGGGTGGCGCCCCACCACCGCCTTCCACCTCGTCTATACCGAGTCTAGCATTCTCTTTGAGACCCACGTCGTGGATATTCTCCGAGGTTTCCGCACCGGCGACCTCGGGGACCTCTCCCCCGGCCAGTTCCACCGCGTCAGCGAGCTCCAGTGCGAGACTGTGCGAGAAGAGAATGCAATCACTGATGAAGTCTCCGAATGGCAGGCATGCAATTAATCATCAATTTTTTTATTATTCTTATTATTATTATTTTTTTTGGGGTATTACTAAAATTTGGTTCTTATGTAGTGTTTAGTAGAAAGTCACCTCCTCTTAGTTCACCAGTTAGTTTAACGATTAATAATTTTACCCTTAAAAATTTAAATCTCAAACAAGTGAAGTTGACAATTTTATCTTTCAATTTCTCTCCATAAAGTACTTTAATTTTTATCAATCAGTAAACTAACTGGTGAATGAACGGGAAGTTTACCATTATTCATGATGATAATACTATTAAGAAAAAAAATTGATTCTATTAGTTTAAGTGCGTGGTTGTGATATAGGATAGTGCAAGTGAAATAGTGGATTCGTGTGGAAAGTTTGAGGAGAAGATGGAAAGACTTGCAAGGATCTTGAACAAGGCGGACGCGCTCCGGCTGAAGACGATAGAGGCGGTGGTGGAGCTATTGACGCCGCAGCAGGCAGCGGAGTTCTTGGTGGCTGCCGCCGAGTTGCACTTTGGGATTCATGCATGGGGTGTTGAACAAGATCGTCAAAGAGGCAATTCATAATGAATTGGCTAAGTACGGATCGTTCACTCAGTATGTCAATAATAATTTCACAATTTGTACGTTGGATATGATTTAGCTAGCTATTTATCCAAGGTTTAATTAACTACTACCCTACCTTTTTATTCATGGAGCAGGTATTTTAAGTACATGGAAAACGAGTAAGAGAATATAGAGTTCAATTGTTATCAGGGGTATAGCTAGAAAATGAGAGAAGGGGCACTTGAAACTTGTTAATCTTCTAGTTGAAGCATTAAAGAAAAAAAATTTCTCAATTTTTTAAAGGGCAAAATATAATTTTTTTTTCTGAAAACTAGGTACCTGTGGCGGAGGGTTGGTATCCCCACCTACACCCCTTATTGTTATTCTAGGAAGTATATGTTAGAAATGTGTAATGACATTCTAATACTACTGCCAATATATAGCGCATTAAATGATATATATATATAAGTGAATTCAATGATGTATTTAATTTCACTTATCATTTAATACAACATTGATTGTCATTTAAACTAGTGTTAAACACTACTAAGAGCATCTAGATTAGTAGTACTAAAATTAACTATTCACTTAAGTAAAAAGTAGAGTTTTTAGTGATTATTAAAGGACATCTAATAAAGTTAAATTTAATTATTAATTTATACCATATTGGTGATTCTAACTAAAAGTGTTAAATTTAATAATCAATTAAATAGTCAAATAGTGAGCCAATCCTAATTTAATTAAAATAAAAAAGAAGAAATAATACCACATAAAATGTTAAGTTTATTGTTAATTTTAACAATAAAATTAACAACTTCTTAAATTAAATACTTTTAACAACTACTTTAACACCACCAATGTAGGTTGTTTTTGGAGTTGTTAACTAACAACTTCACTAACAACATATTGTAGCACTGCCAATGTGGATGCTCTAATGTTATATATATACTTACATTATTCATTAGGAATTAATGTTTCGAGGGAATGAAAATTTTTTGTAGATCAAAGGTATGTTAAGCCAATTAATTAAGAACACACACACACATATATATATATATATATATTCATTTATACATGCATATATATATTCATTCTTAAGAGTCTTATTTGAAATTTTTAACAATAAATTAGAGAGTTTGTATTCACATGTTTCAATATGGTGGAGTATATGTAATAGCATGTGTAGTTTTCATTGTGAATGAAAGTTGTTATTATGTGCCGTTAAAAATTTATTTTTCGGTTTCAAAATTAATTGTTATGGACGGTTAAAAACAGCTGATATTACTCTCTAAAAAAAAAAGGAAGTTGATAATCGATCATTTTTGTATTTTCGTGTCTCACACACACACATATTATAAATATATACACACACACCTTTCAGTGTGCTTATTTTTCATTTTCTTTTTCCAGTTATTGTTTAGGAAAAAACGTATTTATTTTATACCGGCGCTTAACTGAAAAATAGAAAACTAGGATTTTTGTCTGCTTTTATTTCCAGCCTGGCTGGTTGCATAGCTTTGAATTGATTTGGGGAAAGCAGAAGTTTGGATGACGTGTTTAGAGGAGAAATCATGCATGCATGCATGGAGACACATGTTAGCCTACGTGTAGACTGTCCTTTAATCCTCTTATGTGTTTCTTCCCCCTTGCGCATAAAAATAATAAGCACACACCTTGTAGACTGGGTCTCTTTAATTATTATTTTTTTAGGATTATTGTTATTATTATTATTATTTATAAATGTGGAGGATGGGTGGGGACCAGTCACAGGGAATTTAATTTTCACGAGTTATAACTCGAAAAGATTCAAATTAAGGCAAATATAAAATTTTTGAATTTTTTCTATATAATGTTTAAAAGAATTTTCAGGCCAGCATGGGGGCTACATCTGCCCCTGGTGGGAGGCTCAAATACAGAAGAAAACCCTGATAAGGTATGTGCCCTAGCAATGGGCTACCGATTCTGGTAAATTTGGTGAAGAGAGGGATTAAGTCATCAGATTGGTGTCTAGCTTGCGGTCAATCAGAAACTAGTCTAACTATTCTATTTGAATGTCCATTTGCTCGGCAAGTGTGGAAGAAAGCTAATTTGGGCCATCAATCAAGATATATATATATATATATATATACACACAGTGGCCGAGTCTGATATTTGGGCTTGGGTATGCTCATGTTATAATTTGTGTAGAAAAATTTTGAATAAAATGCAGTTTAATGGCCTAATAATAACATTGCAAAGTTATATTATTAGTACTTTTAGAAACATCATTGCGATTCACTACTAGAAAACAAGGCATTACCAATGGAATTTTCTGACCAGCCGCAATCCGTCGGAAAATACTGACAGATTTTCCGACGAACCGAAAAATTCTTCGGTGATTTATGATGGGAAAGAAATGGCCGGGAATTTCTGATGGAATATTACCGACGGAATTTGGTTTCCATCGGAAATTTCCTATAGCACCAAAATTTCGTCTGAGATTTCCAACGGAAATACAATTCCATCGAAAAATTCTGATGGAAGGCACTAGGCAGTCGAAAATTTCCGACGGACAAAAAGTTTCGTCGGAAATTTCCAACGGTTTTACATTTCCGTTGGAAATTTCCGACGGACAAACAGTTTCGTCGGAAATTTCCGACAGTTTTAGATTTCCGTTGGAAATTTCCGACGGCATCCACTAGGCCATCGGAAATTTTACTTTCTTTATACTAAATATTATTAATTAACACTTTTTTTCAATATGTTTGAAATAAGTTTTACTTTTTTAATTACAATAATAAATAATTCGTCCAATTACTTTATTAATATGTTTTAATATACACAAAATGTTCTATAACAAATATATATTAATTTTTAGGCTGCAAAAAATATATAGGAGATATGTTAACTTTTTTTGCAAACTAGAAGATAAGTTAACTAATATATAGCAAGTAAAATTTTGTTCTAAATTTAAAAATGTTATGAAAAATTAAAAGTGTTATTAACAATCAACAACCCTTAGATATGAAATAGAAAACGATTTATGCTTTTGTATCTGTAATTAAAAGTACAAACTAAAGTTAAAAAAATAAAAAGAAAATCAACAATAAATACGAACAATCTCCACATAGGACACTAGTTGGCATCGAACGGAAATAAACATCAAATATGGAATATCAGTATGCATAACAATCATTTAATTATGAAATTTAGAAGGTATTGAGTAGTTAGGTATCATCCCTAGCTATTACTGAACATATATGCAGCTTGTGCACACATATATAATCATTTCCTTCTGCTCTATCTGCATGTATGACATGTACACTTGTCTTACGAAAAGGCCGACTCCATGCACTCAAATAAGGTTCAGCATTTTATTTGTTAAAAAAATATAATATGAAATAAATTTTAATGTTAATATAGTTTTACCTAATGAAAAATATAAAACAAAAGAACTTTAATTTTTCATCAGTTATTTTGTGGCTAATGTTTAAAAAAATGGTTCTAAATAAAATTTTTTATTAATTTTGTTAGCTTAAAAAAATCACATAGATCACATTCTTACTAATAGAATCAAATAAATTTTAGTAAACCTTCTTTTATTATTTTTAGTTTTAATTAACAATGTATATATAATGTGGACTAGGGGCAAAACATTATATATTAATGGCACAATCAAATAAATTCAGAGCATAAATGACTATTTAATATAATAAAGTTGAATAAAATAATAAATAACATATAAAGGTCAATGCTTAGAAAAGAAAATTTATGATTTTTTAAAATAACAAAATTACAAGAGGATACTTTATATATATTTTTTGTTAGCAGATTAACAAAAATGCACACAAAGGTTTGAATCTTGCCAATGACATATTGAAGGGAATTAATTGGCGGGTCAGTGTGCCGGTTTGCAGGTCAACCCGTGGGGTTGGCGGGTTGGTTCTCGGGTCGGGTTGGAAATTTTTTTCCATTTGTTATTTGTTTGATGTTCGTCAGAAATTTCAGATGGACGCTTACTTCCATCGGAAATTTCCGAAGAATGTATCGCCAACAGATTTTCTGATGGAATTTTTCCGTCAATGAAGGCTGTTTCCGACGAATTTCTTACTTTCACTGACGGAAAAGTCCGTCGGTAATGCCCTGTTTTCTAGTAGTGATTGTATAGTATAATATAATAGTATAATACAAATAAACAACAAGAGTAAAATTTATATACATATATGGATAACTAATGATACAAAAACAAGAATGAATTAGTGGCATGCTACACTAAACTGAGTTTCATGTCTCCATTTCAATAGATTGAGAACACAATTGATCTTATTCTTTCTCAAACCTCTTCAACTAGGGGTTTGAAGCCATATTTTCATTCAATATGAGAGTCATTTTCAACATTGTAGATTGTTAGTAAAATGGTCATAACTAGTAGTATCTTGTGACAAAAATTATAGTTAATTTGATTTTATATATATTCATTATTAGTTCACGATCAACCATATTTCAGAAAAAAGTTAATTCGATATGAAGGTGCTCAATATATATATATATATATATATATACACACACATATTTAATCACAATAAGGTGAATCAATATTTGTACTTTGAAAATGGATGAAATCATTTAAAATTCAAAGAACAATTATGAAGGAGAGTACATGATAGAAATGAGGAAAAATGAAATTAATTTGGGGACAAATATGTAATTTAATTATTCAATTTGAAAGCTAATATAACATCTTCTTCCCCATCATTACCACTTCCCCTTTTACCTCGCCTCCTTCATTTGGGCTCTCTGCAAATCTTCCACCAAAGCAACAAATGATTTCCAAATAGAAAAAAGAGAAATAAATAAATAAATAAAATGGAACCAATCCTAGGTATGCACGTGCATACCCAGGCAAACCCCTCTCTTCGCCACTATATATATTTGGTTACGCACCATCACGAGCGCCCACACATGCCCGCCCCTAGGCGTTGTTGTAGGCGGTAAATCGCAGGTTGTGCTTGGATTGGCCAGAGTTGGTGTGCATTTCCACTGGCTTCCACCCAGAGTTTCCTTAGGATTCGAACGCTTGATGTCCACTAACTATGTATTTTTCTTCCACCTCCTTCACCAATCCAGTTGTACCCCGGAGGCCAATCAAGATATATTTTTTTTTTTGGCAATCATGATTTACTGGGGCTAGAATTGCACTAAGAATGTGATACGTTCACCAAATATTTATGAAAAATCAAAGATGAAATATGCTTGTTCAAGAGAGCCTTGACCTCCATCTTTAGGTTTTCGAGAACTTAAAACTCCAAGACAATCTATAAGTTTGTTAAATAAAATACTTTCTTGACATTTTTATACAATGTTAAAACTAGCTCATATACAAGAGGGTTTTAACGTGAATATCTTAAAATAAAGGGAGCACTACTTTGCTCCATTATCCACTACTCGCTTCAACTAATAAGATAAAATCTAAAATTATCCTAACATGCCTCTAAAGCTACTAATTTGACTTGTTCAAAATACATAAGAAAGCAAAATACAATTCTTCACAAAAAAGAAAATAAAATACCAAAAAAAGAAATAAAAAAACCCAAATATGAAAATAGGGAAACCATAACATTCGTTCCCCTTTAAAATTCACTATTGTCCTCAAAGGTGGACCTCAAAGGTGGACGTATTTGAGTTAGTTCTCAAAGGTGGACCTCAAAGGTGGACGTATTTGAGTTAGTTCCTCTGGTGTTTCCAATTTGTGATTAAATATGTACATGCATCCAATCTTTTCATTAGGAATGAATACGTTGCCATGACTGACGTAATAAATTATGGAATGGGCCGGCTCGGTGGTGCCACCAATTCCCAAGCTTATAGCTTAAGCATGCGGGGTATTTCAACATGTGGGCAGCCGTTTGTCTCGCTATCTCTAGAAGCCAGTATCCAAGTAAAGTTTCCCCATGTTTTCATTGTGGTGAATCACCATCATCGCGTAAGCCATCTTTTCAAGTGTGGCAACACATTTGATGTCCCTATTGATCCTTCCATGGACTGCCACATTAGAAGGCTTCTCCCAAACAAATGCCTTTAATTGAATTTTCTTTGCCTTCTAGTGAGAAAAATCAACCTTTATGGTCGTTTGGATGTAAGAGTCAGTTGATTGACCTCCATCTTTTCGAGCATTTGTTGTATTTTGTTCGTTTACAGATGCTTCTACTTCCTTTTGGATGCATGTAACTTTCAACTATCTTGTTTGTTCGAATAGAAATTCCCACAAACCGAACTGAGAACTTGTTGAGCATTTCAATCAATTCTTATAAGAGGTCTCCATGTTCAGAATGACCTTTTTCAGTTGTTCCACCCGCTGCTTCACTGTTAGTGACACGCCCTGCCCCATGCCATCCTATTAGACTTGACACGTGGCGTATACCAACGATGGATGCCAGCTTGACTAGGACCCACCGCCAAGGCAACTGAAAACTTAACTTGAAACTTTGTAAACTTTTGGACTAAAATAATCTTATAAAAATTTTGACAGAGTTTCCTCTGTAAAATGAACTAATCCGACTTGAAAAAATAAACCACCTCATCCAAACAAGTCATATGAATTGGAGCAAATATGAATTGCAGCAAATATGCTTTTTCCGTCAATAACACAATACATCCCCAAGATATAAAATCGGAACTCCTTTCAATATATTTAAATTCAAAACAATCATTAATACCAAAATTCATATGAAGAAATAGAATTACGCAGAGTTTGAATGGTCTTGAAATAATAACTTATGAAAACTAATTTCCAACTATGATTAACGCATATGTTAAAAGTGTAATGAAAATATTGAATTGATGCAAGACAGTGGTGGCTGATTGAGAACTCAACAGACAATCCAAAAGGCGCTCAAACCCAATCCTCCCTATAAGAAAAATGTGATAAAATATATGAGTTGGTAACTCAGTGAGTAGATAAGTTCGCAAATACGTATATATACTTTTCTATATTATTTATTTTTGAAAAGCTGTTAAACTTTATAATACATAGATATAACTTAAAAGTTGAGAGTCATAAAATGTTTTGCAAACATCTTTTGAGCTTGAAATATAAGTTTAAATAATACTAAAACGCCATGCCATGTTAATAGTGCTGGAATCATTTAAGCGCAAGATAATAACTTTTTTTTTTTGGCTAAAAATACTGGAACTGAGTTTGAAACTGATATCTGAATCATATAATCTGAATACGTAAGCTGTAATTGAGTTCTGAAAACTAAAATCTGCATAGCTAGCAGAAAATTTATATAAATACTAATAACTGAAAAATCCACACCAAAAGTACCGTTGAACCGTAACACGCATGTACAAAGTAATCTCGATGTTCAAGGCATACTATTCAGAATTGAGTGATACTGATAACCGAGTAACTGAATAACTGGTCATACGCGCGTAGAGCAAGCCCTAAAGGCAAACACAACTATACATGGCCCAAAGCCTATGTGTGCATGACGTTGGATCCCAAAGATGAAAGACCTATATATAGCTAGTCATGCATCGTGGAACACATCACACAATGCAGAGTGGGTAAATCACTGAACTGGTCAATATACCGTGGAGCGAATCACACGATGCAGAGCGGGTAATGATCACAAAGGTACTTTGGTGGTTTTGAAAAAATTTTGTATATTATGCTTTTCTCAAGAATCTTATAACATGACATAATATGCTTTTATAAAAATTCTTAACGTAATATGATAACTATTTCCTTTTTGAAATCACATTCTAAAGATAATAGCATGCTCAAACATTTTATGAATTTCATATATCACTATAATAATGAAAACTTGCTTGACTTTAAGAAAGAATAGTATTTAATAGGACATAATAAAAAGCATGCTTAATATTTGGAAAAATATTTTTCCACTCACAGAGTTGATCCCATATCTAGCTCGATTAGCATGCCTTTCCAACCGGTTCGTGATCACCTGGAGTCATAACATAACAAATCTAATTTGATATCCAATGTCCTTGTCCAAACAAGAAATATAATTTCACTTTAACTCTTGGAATCAAAGTCACTTTTCATATTAAATTCCAATCATCTAATTGTTGCGATATGATCACTGACTATCCTTTCACATACAAATCTTATGATATCATATGTTGAATACCCAATAACGCCTCATTTAAAGTAAATTCATCAACAATACAAAACAATCTTAATCTACTTATTTCACTTAATTGCTCACAACTTGATAATTCAACACATGTATTAATTAACACATGAAATTCCTTTACGTCATGAAACATTTCTTTTCCTCAAGTTCACTTATTTCATTAACATATCATGTCCTCATCAATCATTAACATTTACATATCAAATGTCATCGTCTTAACAAATGCCCAATAATATTACCAAATAAAAATTAGCCACGTAAATAAAATTTCATTTAGTCACCAAAATTTACATAATATCAATCTCTTAATTAATCACAATACATTCGTGTTCCAACTTATACCTTTTACCTTGTTTCCAACACATCACACACACACACACACACACACACATATATATTTACATATCAAATAAAATCAACAACATATCAATTAAACTCAAAATCCCCATTTACCCACTTTATCTATTCTCATTTAACTTATTCTACTTCCTTATTCATTCATAATACATAGTCTAAAATTCTCAATAGCATCAAACACATTCATTCCATAATATTCTTCCACTTATTTTCAACATTTTCAGTACTACCCATTGTTGACTATCACTTCTATTCTCAGACCATTTCTCAAGCATCATTACCTCATGATTTTCGACAATCCATATTCATGTTCACTAAAAAGAAATTCACAAGATAAAATTCTTAACACATTATCTATTCATTTTTCACCACCATTTACTATAAATCACATTTACCAAGCATAGTCTACAAAATCCTCAAATTTCACATCTAGGGTTTATGACAATCTCATAATAATATGTTATTGAAGTAGCTAAGTTAAAACTCATCCTTTTTGCAGTATGTAGAATAATTAGTAAACCCCAATTCATGAAAATAAACCATAAAATCAAGATCCAATACAAAATGCATAAACCCAAAAAAATTTCGTCTTGACATACCTCTTTTGATTTGTGAAAGAAAATTTAACACTCATATATTAAACCATGCCAAACAAGTGCAAAACCCCCAAAATTTTCTCCCTTTTTCCTTTCTTTTTCTTTCTTTTCTCCTTTGTTTCTTGCTTTCGGCCAAAACTATGTGTGTACTGTGTGTTGTGTGTGTTTTCATTCCCAAAAGCAAGAATTCTGGGTTAATAAAGGGCAATTTGCACTCAAAGTCCTTCAACTTCCTTACTTGTTATAAGTTGGTCCTTAATAGAATATTATTTGCCCATAAATCCTTCAACCTTAATTCTTTTACTTTAAACCCTTTGATAACTTTAATTTTGACCCAAATAATTTAATTTTGACCATAACTTGACTATCACACCCTTGACTTTGAGGGGTAAAAGTTAAACTTTGAAAATGGAAGAGCGGGTCGTTACAGTTAGAATTTGCATATAGCATTTTTGCTAGTCTCTGATACCACTTGATAAGTTCATCAAAATGTTTATGAAAAATAGAAGATGAAATAGGCCCATTTGGGAGAGCTTTGACCTCCATCATCAGGTTTTTGAGAACTTAAAACTCCAAGAGAAACTATAATCTTGTTGAATAAAATATTTTCTTGACATTTTTATTGATCAATGTTAAACTAGCTTATATACAACATGGTTTCAATGTGCATATCCAAAAATTAAGGGAGTAATACTTTGCTCCATTATCCACTATTAGCTTCAACTAATAAGATAATATCTAAAATTACCCTGACAACCCCCTAAAACTACTAATTTGACTTGTTCAAACAACATAAGAAAATAAAATATAATTCTTAACAAAAATAAATAAATTACAAAAAAAAATCAAATATGAAAATAGGGAAACCGTAACACATTGTTTAAGGTATAATGAAGACATTTGAGAAAGATAATCTACAGCTAAAAATCGTGGTAATTAGCAAAGAAAGAATTTTCGACAATTTAGAGAGAAAAACAGTTTTAGAAATAGAAAGAAGCTTAAGAGCTTCCATTCATTCAACCAGAAAAATTAGTTCCATTCTATTACAGCTAAGTCTATATACAAGCAAAAAACCTTAGTGCTATTTACAATTTGAATGGTTAAGAAAATGCCACGTGGAACAAGAGACAGAAAAGAAATAGACAAAAATAGCGCTGAAATACTATAGCACTACATATATATTACACTCTAAGTATAAAATAGCACTGAAATAATATGTACTCTTCACCCCCTCGTCAAGCTGGCAGTGATTGAAATCCATCATGCCTTACTTGACAAGTAGAAAATGAAACGGAGGCCCTCCAAGAGACTTTGTGAAGATATTAGCCGATTAGAACCTAAAAGAAACATGCTTAGGAAGTATAAAGTCATCCTTGAACTTATTGCGTACTAAGTGGAAATCTATTTCTAGATATTTAGTTCACTCATGAAAGACGGGATTAGCCACAATATGGAGTGCTGCCTCGTTATCACACCACAAGAGAATTGGTGTGATAAGAGGAATCTATAAATTCTGCAATATATAAGTAATCCACTGGACTTCACACACTATGGCACTTAAGGCTCTTTATTCAATCTCGACTAATGAACATATTTTATTATGCTTCTTTGTTTTCCAAGAAACTAAAGTTTGGCCTTATGCCCTAAGTAAATACAATAACTTGTAACTAACTTCCTAGTGTCAAGACAGGCTGCCCAGTCTGTGTCACTATACGCTGCTAAGGTGAAACCAGACTTGGAAAGGAAGAACTAACCTCTAGAAGGACACCCTTTGAGGTACTTCACCACATGTAATGTTGACAGGGATTGTTCACAAATTGATTTAATTGTTGAACAGAAAAAGTAACATCTGGTCTAGAGAGATTCAAATAGAGTAATCTACCCACCAACCTTCTGAATTTGTTAGGATCTATCATGGGTGAACTAGTGTTAGCAGTCAAATTTACATCCCTCAACAAAGGTGTAAAAGTAGGTTTACAGCCCAAAAGTCTTATGCCTTGTAGGATGTTAGGGATATACTTTCTCTTATTTAAGTATGTCCATTCTGTCCTTCTAACTATTTCCAACCTAAGAAAATATTTAGCTGGACCTAGATCCTTAATGGTGAACAAGTGATCTAGGTAGTTCTTCTACTTATTGATTTCTTCAACAATTGGTCTGGTGACAAATACATCATTAACATAAACTGGAAGAGCTAGAAATGAACTGTCAGTTGCTTTAATACAAAGACAATGATCATGACATGATTGTTGGAAACCATAAGAAACTAATTTGTCACAAAAGTCAGTATTCCATTGCCCAGAGGCTTGCTTCAAACCATAAAGACTTTTCCTTAACATACATACCTCTCATGGCTAGACTTTAGTATATCCCTCTGGTGGTTTCATGTATAATTCCTCTTCTAAAAATCCAAGTAAAAAAACATTGTTTATGTCTAGCTGATGTAAAGGCCATGTTCTACTCGTTGCAATTGCTATAAGTATTCAGACTATAACAAGTTTTGCTACTGGTGAGAAGCTATCTGTATAATCAATGCCATGTAGTTGGTGATACCCGTTAGCAACGAGTCTAGCTTTATACTTTTCAACAGATCCATCCGGTTTCATTTTTATTTTGTACACCCATTTTGCAACCAATGGCCTTCTTATCTGGTGGCAACTTTGCGATTTCCCAAGTGTGATTGGATTCTAGAGCAGACAACTCCTTATCCATGGCTTCAACCAACTCATCATGTTTATGAGCTTGTGAGTAAGAATTAGGTTCTTGCAAAGAAGACACATTGGCAAGGAAAGAATATATGGACTACTAAAAAGAGGTTAAATGACTTAGGGGTAAGTAGTTGATGTGTAAATATGCTTATGAGATGCTAGGCTAAAGGAAGAGACATTATCTATAATAGGTGGATTAACAAGGCGGAGTTGGTAACAAAGTCCTGTAACCACACACTTTTAAGTTCTGATTCTAGAACTCTTTCTATAGGTAAAGGTTGATGTTCTTCTCACAGTGAGGAATTCCTTGCTGTCTCACTTACATCTGGAATAATTTCAAGTGCTCTACCATCCCTAGCATCTCCCCCATCTTCAATTTCTACGGACTCCAATGTAGTAGAATCATCATGCTGATTCTTTGCTTCTGAACTACTCAATGTAGGTAGGATGTCCCCTATGTAGAGGTTATTACTGGTGTCGTTGGTAGCTGGTCCTAACTGTTCGTTACGAGTAGGAATAGATGGAATGGTTTCAAGAGGATGGTTATATGAGTTTTCTAATTGAGAAATAATTGGTAAAGGAGCTACTGAAAGTGAGGGGGGAGAGGCTGTCTAGAAAGGCAATTGATGCTCAAAAAACTGAACATCTTTGGAAGTAAAAATTTGGTGTGTTGAAAGATCATAGAGTTTGTAGGCTTTTTGGCAAGTAAGGTATCTAATGGAAAGGAAATCGATGCTCAAAAAACTAAACATCTCTGGAAGTAAAAATTTGCTGTGCTGATAGATCGTAGAGTTTTAGGCTTTTTGGTCATTAAGGTATGTAATGGAAAGGAAATTGATGTTCAAAAAACTAAACATCTCTAGAAGTAAAAATTTAGTGTGCTGAAAGATCATAGAGTTTTAGGCTTTTTGGCTAGTAAGGTATCTAATGAAAATACATTTATGTGCTTGACATGGAAATTTATATTTTTGAGGTAAGGTATTTTTAGCAAAACTCAAGCATCCAAACGGTTTCAATTTAGTGTAACCTGGTGTGGCATTATATAGGACTTCAAAAGGGGAATTTCCAATTGAGTACAGTGCTAGGCAATCTGTTGATCAGATGGACAGCGGATCTAGGATGAGACTATCAATTGGGCTAGGCCGACACCAATAGGTCACACTAAGTCCAACACACTGAACTTGCAAAGCAACAAAGATATAATACACAAAACTCGTACGTATTTGGAGCAAGAACTATTAAATCAAGATAGTAAGTGATCATCAATGCACCCTGAAACAACACTAGGCTTAAATGTTAGATTTAATTCATAAAACACCCACATATCATATAGAACACAAGATACAAATATTGAAAAAATACCTCTTGAATCCATCCTTAGTAAATTTAGCAAGTACAATTGCATACATCGTAAACTAATTCTTCCTCTCATTCTCTATTACCGTGTTACAGTTGCTGCCAATGGGTAGAGACGATCTAATATACTGAGAGAAGAGGGGACCTAGCCTTTATATAGATGTCATTAGGGTACCACCAAATATGAAAACCCTAATGGGCTTATACTTGTTCCACAAGTCACACTAATGGGTCTAAACCCATAGAGGCACACCAAATCCAAAAAAAAAAAAAAACAGTTATGATCATATATAACCTATTGGACTTTTAGGTAATGTTAAGCTATTTATCCAACTAGTTTTCATTAAATAAGAAAAATCCAGATAATATTGCACAAACTCTAACATTCTCTCACTTGTGCAATATTCACTGGTAATTTTAATTTGATTTAAAAATAATTTTAGAAAATGACTCTATAGTTGGATAACAACAGAAATTTTTTGAATGGCTACAATTAAAAATTTTTAGCTTAACACATAATCACCTTTGAACATAATCCGTTCAAGCCAAAATCAAACCATAGTCGTCAAAATGTGTATATTTACATAAATTCGCACTATGGTCATACCAACGTCAACATGAACACAATATGACTTGAAGTGTTGTATAGACAATGATATATTCATTGTGATCTATATATCAAGTCTATATTAGTCAGTTGACCATCAATCCATAAGAGATGAATCCAAATACTCTCAATAGTGACAACAAATATAAAAGCTCCAAATATACAGTAACATTATCGGCATCATTTCACAAAGAATTAGATAACTATGCGCATAAGATTAGAATTTATAAAAATAAACATGGATCCAACAATAAAATCTTTTTATTAAAACATACGTAATTAATAAACCGACAAAACAGCAGCTCCCACTAACTGAGAACATCAAAAGACTCAATAAGCCCATATGGACAACATATCATTTAAAATAACTTAGCCCAAGTCCTTTGGTTAATGGATCAGCTATCATAACTTCAGTATTCATGTGCTTTACAATAATGTCGCCTTTGATTGTCTCTCTAACTGAAACATACTTGATTTTTATATGTTTGGAATCATTTGAAGCCTTATTATTCTTAGTGAAGAACACTGCAGCACTATTGTCACAGTAAATATTGATGGGTCTTGAGATAGAATCAACTACCATAAGCCCATAAATAATGTTCTTCAACCACATAGACTGTGTTGCAGCTCTACAACATGTCACAAACACTGAACTCTGCTGGCATAGCAGATGATGCTATAAGGATTTGCTTTGTACTTTTTCATGAAATTGCTACATCAGCCAACATGAAAACATACCCAAAAGTTGATTTTCTCTCATCTAGATATCCTGCAAAATCTACATCCGTATAACCAACAGCCGACCTTTCTATAGACAAGAATAAAATCATTAATCCTTTGTAGGTATCTAAAAACTTTCTTTGCCAATTCCCAATGCTCATACCTAGGATTAGATGAAAATCTTCCCAACACGCTAACGAAAGCAATGTCAGGCCTAGTAAAGACTTGAGCATATATCAAGCTTCCAACTGCACTAGTATAAGGAACATTCTCCATCATTTGATGCTCTAATGCAATTTTGGGACAATTTTTCTTACTTCACAGTTCTTGAAAAGCATTTACTTAGTAGCATGAATCAAGTTCAAATCATTACTGGCAAGGAGAATATCATCAACATAGAGTAAATGAAAAATAAACTTGCTCCCACTAATCTTAAGATATACACATTGATCAATCTTATTTTTAGTAAAACCAAACAAAGTAATCACTTAATCAAACTTTAAGTACAATTACCGAGAAGCCTGTTTTAAGCCATATATAGACTTCTTTAATTTACACACCAGATGCTCTTGGTCACTTTCTATAAATCCTTCTTGTTGCTATGTATACATTTTTTCATCCTAATGTCCATTTAAAAAAGTAGTTTTTACATCCATTTGATTAAGTTCAAGATCAAAGTGCGCTACTAATTCCATGACAATTCTAAAGGCATCATTTGAAGAAACAAGTGAAAAAGTATCATTATAATCAACTCCTTCTCTTTGATAAAACCCTCAACAACTAATCATGCCTTACATATAGAGTATCCCTCCATGAAAATCACAAAATACTCATGACTATTATGTGTCATGTGTTCATAGGACCACAATCACCGGGAAGTACTAATTCAAGGACTTCTTTGATTCTAGGACTTCTTTGGTCATTTCACCTTCCAAACATGATTCACTGGTTGGCATAGCCGTAATCTCTAAATAATCTAGCACTACATCCTCGACCAATCCTTTGAATCTTGTTCAAGTTATTACATCGAAGTCTAAGATTCCAAAGATATGTCTTATTAGTTTAAAGAAAACCTTGATTGTAAACAATCATGTTATTACCTTCAAGAGTTTGATGGAAAACACTATCACTATTAAAAAGTTAACTAGACATATCTCATTGCTTTTGCTGAAATAACCACTATATTGTGTATGTGGTATTTAGAGAAAAATTCTCTCACTGAGTTCTTCATTCTCCATGTGCACACCTATGCATACTTATTTGATAATTTGAAATTATACTTCTCAGAAACCAGTATAATATGTTATTAAATATGAACTGTGATAAGAAATATTTCATTGTTCCTACCTTTTCTGGGTAATTATGTTCTCACCACAAATTTTTATTCCTATACTATGATATAAATACACCAAGGTTAACTCATACTTTTAATAAGTGAATCACTATCAGTTTACATTTATACCCTTAAGATTAATTATTCATATAATCAATATAAAATGAGGTCAAAGATCTATATATTTTTAAAGATATTTTCTAACTATGTAATCTTTTCCTCTACATATTACCCCTAACTTGAAAAATATATATATTGGATCTTAAATCAAAACTCTCAACATAAGCATTAATATGAGCTAATTTACGAGATTAAACTGCCTATGTATGTTCATATACAAACTTAAAAAAACTATCTCTAACTTTTTTTTAACAAACTATCTCCCAAACTTAATTTAATAAAATCCTAAACTATCTATAACTTTTGAAAGTAGATCTCTTTTATTTATTTGGTTAACCTTCAAAATTAAAACTAATAAGTAAATGTTCCCCCATTTTCGAGTTAGTTAAATTTTTATAGATTACCAAAAAGAACTTCTAACTGCAATCAATTCAGTCCAACAAAAACTGACATTTCATTTTAAAATAGGAACAAAATTTATTTGTTTATTTATTTTTTATTTCAATCACATGTTCTTAATATTATAAATTTGTTTAACCACAATATACAAATACTTATAACAAAATTTTTAGTAATTTTAAAATTATTTGCTTTTCACAAAGAAATTATGTAGTTGGTGATATTGATTTTTCAATTTTCTTAGGTTACAACAATTTATGTCATTTATCAATATATAAAAACAAAATAAAATAAAAATAAAAGGAAAAAAAAGACAAACTATTCATTATTACTTTATTAATCTATAAATTTGCATACGAAAATTAAGATATTAAAATTTAAAAAGTATGAAATTTTAGAAAAAAATTGAAATCATTCATCATAAATTTTAAAAGTTAAAGTTGCGGAGTTGTAATTGTGAATTTAAATTATAGTAAGAAATTATCTAAAAAAGAAATCAAAAAAATTGTTAAAAAGAAATAATATTAAGATAATTATGATTGTGATGGGAGAAGAAAAAAATACTTCTTCAAATTAAAAAAAAGGTTTAAATGAAAGTTATTGATGTAATTTCATTTAAGGATATTTGAGAGAATAAGAAAATGTGGTGTGAGTATAAATTATTGTGGTGGGAATATAACTTCGCATTATTTCTTTAAATATTCCATGACTTTGGTTAGAGTACGTGCTTTTGAGGATCACTATTTGTACGGGTCATTTCCCACCCAAGTGAATTGCTTCCTCGTATTTCTTCTTTTACATGAAGGTTTAACATAAGAGGTACCACCTTTAGCAATCATGTCGGGTATGTTGCCAAAATAATCCAAAAGTGAAAAGGAAAGAAGAGTTCTTGGAAGAAAAGGAGTTCAAATCTTGAAAAGAATTTTCTTATCTTCCAAGATTAATTAACCCTATATAAATATGTGTTTTTCTCTTTTTTTATGGACAAGTGAGTTAAGGAAAAAGTTGATGAGTCTAATGCCTTGAGAGATTTCTTGTAACTCTTTCTAGGTCATCCAAAGGGTAGAAAGTTAGGTGTAGTAAACTTCAGTGTTATTTTTCTGGTATTACTTGTGTTGGTTTAGAAAGTCTTGCGAAGAAAAATAGTAGCTTATTGTCTTAGAATTTCTTGTCTTCTTTGCGGTTGAGCAAAATGTAGAAATTGGTATGTGTGGTAAGACTTGTGATACTTTCTTGTAATACTTGGCGGATGGGTTTGGTGAGTGAAAATTCTATAGGATTTGTAAGCGACCTTCTATATAGTGGAAAGTTTTGATAGTCTCTTAAATTTGTTTTGATCTTTATATATTTTTCTTGTCTGAATTAAATTCTTTGAAGAACGACCATGTGGGCGTAATTGAGGAATTAGCTTAAATTTCAACAAACCAAAGTATGTATGCATTTTTCTATTCAGATCGATTTATACTTTATATAAAATATTTTGAAAAGTTATACGCCATCCAAGTCATAATACTCGTTGACGTCAAATTTTAGTTTTAACCCAACAAACAAACTTGAGCAATAAATGTGAAGATATGAAAGAGTTTGGGGAATTTACAGAGAGAGTTAATGAGAGAAATAAACGTGAGAAAACAAAGATTTTGTGAGAATGGAGAAATTAATGCTTGAATCATCTCCCATCCTATTTATAACATTAGATTTAGCAAGTAATGATTGCAAGTAATGATTACAAGCATTTAATGTTCAGCCAATGAGAGGTCTTAAAAGTACAATTAGCTGGAGTTAAGTGCCAGCTTTGTTGATTAATGGCTGACTAGGTGATGTCATATAAAGGACAAAGACTAACTTTACATTTAATATAGTTGTACCCTCAGCCTTAAAGGATAAAGTAGGCAACTCGGCATGCAAGTTGTCTACTAGCTGGCTTATGTGAGTCGGTTCTAGCAAGTCATAGACTAAAGCGCTAGTGGTCTGACGAATTAAGCTGGGTAGAATGACGACATGGTCTATATGAGCCAGGTCATCAGGTCATCTATTGGCATTGGCTATATCGGCGACCTGGCAATCGCTTTGATGACTTGTTGACCTGATGGCTACAAATTGCCCCTCAACGCCACTATTCATAGCTCATAACAATAGTGACCTTGAAGGACCCTTCATTGTCTTCACTGACATGCCACTGCCTGAAATCATAGTTTTTAAAATTTGAAACACCTGCCTTCTTATCTCTTTGCCACATGGCAGCCCCTTAGTGGCTTGGCATGCATCGAGAGGGGAAAACGTCAATCATTTATTGATTGACGTCCTTCCATCTACTGAGGTTGTCTACTATCTCTTCTCCCTATCCCATAAATTCTTCTTTGCTTTGCCGTTTCCCCTTTTTACCTTTACGTTCTTTACAGATCCCTGATGTAATTCCCCTAACAGTTCTCAAAAGAGCTCTTTTTCTCAGAGATCAATTCACAATGTCAAAGACATATTGGTGCAGATAAATCCCTCATTTGCATTTCTTTGGCAGATCTCCCTTTTCAATCTTAGGGTCTGTGTGTTTGCTCATCTCATATTCAATCTCATGCTAGCAATAGGGAAGAGAACAAGGTGAGGGTTAATGTCTAATGCACAAGTGATAATGGGAGAACAATATCCGAATGAGAGAATGTCCAGGTCGAGTGGACGAGCAAAAAGGAACAAGGAGAGGAGGAGGTTACATAGAGCGACTAGGAAGAAACTGGGAATCAAGTGCCACTGGCTGTTGTTACTCTGGAAGGAGTTTCGGTGGCCAGGATTGGCTATACCATGAGGTCAACACCAATAGGTCCAAGTGGCCGACCTCTTGCTATGGTAGGTGGGATAGATGAGCTCTGGACCTACAAACTTTTTCCTTCCTTAATTAAAGATGTAGAACTTCATACGATTAGGCAGAAGTATCGCTTGCCAGATCATATAACCTTGTGGGTACCTTATGAGAGGAAATGAACACACTGTCCCCTCGAGGGCTGTGTGGCTGTAAACATAAAAATGTTCGATTTAGGATTCAGGGTACCTCTACCACAATCTGTGACTAAGATGCTCAAGTAATGGGGCGTTGGCCCTTCTCAAATTACTCCAAATGGCTGGAGGACGTTGACTGGGGTCGTAACCTTTTACCTATCCCTCGAGGACTTCAATTCATATTATTTGCTAAAGTCCATAACAGGAGGCAATGGATGATTCTATGTCACAGCTCGCCACAAGGCTGGAGGGCAAAAGCTCTAGGGCAATCCGGTAAAGGGTTTACCAGAATAAGTTTCAGGGTGGAAAGATAACTGGTTCTGGGTGGGCGGTGAATTGATGACACTACGAGCTCCCGAGACAAGGACATTTGAGTCCACACAACATACATGAAATCAAGTAAATGTTATCCCAGTTCAATTTTGTGCTGAGTTGTTGGGTTCAATACTGAATCTCTTCCTTTGTTTTATCAGGTAGAGATCAAGGGCAGCAACTATCAGCGACCTTTAAGGCTTAGATAAGTAAAGTCATCCTTATCAAGGAGTACAATCGGCACGTGAGTGACCCACTGAAGAAGACTTTCTGACTAGGGTAGGCATTTCTATCCTTAGGACTTAGCACATCTCTAACGACCCCAATTGTGAGTTTTTTATATAGTGGCATCACTCTTTACTTTTTAACAGTGTCTTGACACTTGGATTCTTTTTTTCCAGGGAAAAAGCGCATCTCCAAGAGTCAAAAGTAAGCTGTGCGAGAAACTGAATAGAATATGATGAGGACAACAGCCCAGATACTGGAGGACCTGAGGAGAAAATAAGAGAAGGCGAGGCTAAGGGAGGAAAAAACAGCAGGAAAGAGAGCACTGTCAACTGTAGAGGCCATTATCTCTGAACCCAGGCAAAGTGATCTGCCCTCGCCCATAGCCCTACACTTCTTTAGACCGCTGTTGCCTTTTCTAGTCTCCTAGTCATCAAGGAAGAGAGCCAAACATCAGAGAAGTGTCCTCTTCACCTTATAGTAAAAGACCTGTTCCTACCCATCCGTCCCAATCATCGTGGCCAGTTGGAGAGGTCAAAGGTAAAGAAGCCCAAGTCCTTGCTGGGTAGAGATGGCAATTTACCCCGACCCAACTGAATACACGTAATGCCCAATCCAAATGGGACAGAAAAATGCAGTCTCGCAGGTTGGCGGGGTAGATCAGGGCGTGATCCCCGACCCGCTACAGGTTACAAGGCGGAGCGGATCAAGCTAACCCCAATCTGCCCCAGTTGTTTATTTAAAAAAAAGAAAACAAATTTATGAAACCCCAATAATAATTATATGTTTTATATTGGACTTGGAGTCTTGGACTTTGTTAGGTTTGTGCTTTTGAATTTTGTCATTTGTGGTATCTAATTATTATCTATAATTTTATTATATTTCTTGTCTTAGATTATAGATCAAAATGAATTACTATTTGTTAATTTTACAGTTACAGCTAGATTATGTCAAACCAATCAAGTTAGGAAGAAGAATTTAAAAAAAAATAAATAAAAAAATAGATAAATAAATGAGGCAAGAAACGAAGTAGTTTGTTGCCCCGAACCGACACAAGCCACGACCCAAACTACCCCAACCCGAAATAGTCAGGGCGGTGGAGTGGGGCAGGGCGCTAAATAATATTATCAAGTTGGGGCGTGGCGGGACCGATTTGCCCCGAACCGACCCATTTCCATCCCTACTAATAGGGTTCAACTCGGCCGAAAAGACCATGGAAGACGATCTAAGGAGTCTTTCCTCTGAGCTAGTCAATACGATGGGAAACACGGCCAAGAGCTAGTCTAAAAAATGCCTTTTCCTTTACTCCAATTGAGCTTGTCCAGAAGAGCTCCATCATCAGCGTGCGATCAGGAGTACTGGAGACCACACCCTGGATAGAGTTTGAAAAATGATCAATGAGAATAGCAAACTCAGCGACGAGTCCAGTAAACTACGAAGGATAAAGAGGACATTGAGCTCACTCTTTAGGAGAAGAAGCATGAGTTCCTAGTGTGTAGAGATGAGGTCGGAAATTTGAGGGCGGAGCTAGAGACGGTCCGAAAGAAGAATGAGGGGCTTGAGAACCTCCTGGTAATGGAGAAGTCTAAATTGAAGTAAGCTGAAAATGAACTTGAGCATAGGGGACATTTTCATGAGCTTATTGGCTGTGAGGAGGTCATTGCCAAGTACACGAGCTTTGATAAGTTCAAGCACATCACTGATGAGTTTTATCTGGAGACTACTATAGACATTATCACCGAGGTCGAAAAGACCCAACCTGAGTATGAATTGGTTTCTTGAAGGTGCAGGTCACCAAGATAACTCGTGACTATATTTGGAAAGCTCCAATGAGGAAGAAGAGGAGGAAGAGATTGCCCCTGTTGAAAACAACTAGGTCGTTGTACTAGTCTTCCCCATTTTTTGTGCTCCTTTTGTAATTCCCAATTTCAATTTATAAGTTTTAGCTCACAGTATATTGATTTCTTTTACTATTTGTGTTAGTTTATTTGCTATTGTAGGTCACATAAGTTATAAGCTCACGGCACATACTAAAGCAATGTCGCTTGCTCATAAAGACCATTTCTTAATAGCATAATCCCAATAATAGACCTTAATCTGGAAATAGACAAGGGTGAGCATGCTAGTCTCAGTGACTTATGTTAGGAGTCCGTTTTACATAAGGTAGAGTGTTTCCGTAAAATCTAGACAAGTGTTAGGATGGTAGCCGAAAGCTTGTTCTAGCTGTCTTTTCCTTTTATCTAATCTTTCTAATTTATCAAATGTAAGCTCACACAATATACTTAGCTCGCAAGTTTAATAATTTGAAATATGAAAAGTGATGTTATTACTTAAATATTACAATTGTGAGGTCGCATTACAAAGTCTTGGGAATATAAGCTCCTTTGGGCTTCCATTTCCTCTTACCATTTTATGTTCAATGTGACCTGACATATTAATACAAAACTCAAAATTTCTCTTCATTAGTAATATTTTTCAAGTGCTCTGCATTCTAGGGTTACATAAGTTCATCTGCTTCCATGTTCTCGAACTCGTAGCTCCATTGTAGACAACTCCTCTAACCTTTTAAGGCCCTTCTCTCGTAGGTCCTAAGATCCTTGAGGCTGCCTCTCTTGATGAAAGGAACACCTTATAAAGGACAAGGTTTTCTACTTTGAATCTTTACGTTTTGACCTTCACATAATAAAACTTGTCACATCTCTTTTTTCTGATGTCAGTATCATAGGTAAGAGAGATATGGGTTTTGCCTATTGCGGTCTTACACGTCATTCGATAAGACCAGAGGACTACAGTCAGTTCTTTAACCTAATTACCTTTAAAGGCCTCAAGTTGCCTCTTTAATGTTTGCTTAATCACTTTGTTAATGGCATCGACCTATATGTTTGCTTACGAATGATGGAGGGTAGAGTACAAGTGTTTTATTCCGATTTCTTCACAAAATGTCCTGAATTGGGAGTTGTCAAATTGTTTGCTGTTATCTATGATTATGGTATAAGGCATCCCAAATCTGTAGATGATTGATTTCTAGATGAAGCTTGTTTTCTACCATGTTACAGGAGCCAGAGCTTTAGCTTCTACCCACTTAGCAAATTAATCGACAGCTACAATAGCGTACTAAGTTTCTCCTTTCCCTTTTGGGAAGGATCCAATGAGGTCGGCTCTCTACTTGGCAAATGGCTAGGGCCTACTACTAAGGTCAGCTCTTCCAGCGGGCTTCAAATGAGAGGGGCGAACCTTTGGCATTTGTCACGAACTTTTGCGAAGTCAATGGCCTTGCTCTTAATTCTTGGCCAAAAATACCATTACCTTAAAATCTTGTGAGCACGAGATTTCCCATCTAAGTATTTGCCATACATTTTGGCATGGACTTCTCCTAGAGCCGCTCGTGCTTCGTTGGGAAGAGATACCTTAGCAGAGGCCTGCAAAGCTTCGTTTATATAATCTTCCATTTATTATAGAGAATTTGGCAGCTTGACATCTACTCCCTCTTTCAAAAACTCGATTATAGGATCCATCCATTTGCTTGTCTGGTCAACCTCTATTGTTGTCACTCTAGTTTTATCAATTGATGAGGCTGCGACCTCTCCAGTCAGGATACTACTGAGCTTACTATCCCCTCTGCTTGTGGCTAGTTTGGCCACTACATCCGCATGGTTTTTCTCATCTATCGGGATTTGTGTAATCTCATACCACTCTAATCTCTTAAGTTCTTCTACCAGCTTCTCTTGGTACTGGGAGAGCTTCTCTCCTCTTACTTTGCATATTATTCTTGTTTGGTTTACCACAAGTTGAGAGTTGCATTTAACAATCAGCTCCTTGATTCCCATAGATTTAGTTATATTTATTCCTACCAAAAGGGCTCATATTCAGCTTCGTATTGGGCTGACCAAGACTATGCCTACTCCTAAGGCATGTCTAGTGGACGATCCATCAATAAATAGCTCCCAAGTTGGAAGTTCTTGGTTTTCATAATCTGGTCTAGACAATATGAACTCTACTATGAAGTCAACCAAATCGTGCTTGCCTTTTGATGGCTATTCTCAGCTTGTATCGTAGATTGTATTAACTGAGCTCAACTGACCATTTGATCAACTATCCTGATTGGTCTGGCCTTTGAAGTGTCTATCTTAGAGGCGCATTTGTCATGACCTCGATGGTATGTTCAAGGAAATAAGGGTTGGAGTTTTGTTTATGCTACCATCAATGCATACGCGAGCGTCTCTTAGCGGCGCATTTGTCATGAACTCAATGGTGTGTTCAAGGAAATAAGGGTTGGAGTTTCGTTTATGCTACCACCAATGCTACCACTTACCTCGATGGTAAGTGGATACCTAAGGTCTACATCATGCAGTGTGTAGCTAACGTAATAAATGTGGAGTTGGGCAATTCCCTATGTCCTAAGCAAAGCCGCACTGATAGACAATTCTAAAAAGGCTAAGTATAAGGAGAGGGTTTCTCTATGACGCGGTTTGGACAATAACAGTGGAGATGAAAGATGCCTCTTCAACTCATCAAATAAGACTTGGCAATCTTTAGTCCACTCGAACTCTTTCGATTGCTTGATGGCATTGAAGAAGTGTCTGCACTTATCAATTGATCAAAATATAAACTAGGTGAGTGCAGCAACTCTTCCCATCAAGCGCTGGACCTCTTTCACTGACCTCAGAGGTTCCATGTCCAAAGATAGCTTTAATTTTTTGTGTTTTGGTCTCAATTCTTTGATGGTTGACATATACCAAAGATAATGCTCTTCCGATCTCTCCAAAAGAGCATTTCTTTGGATTTAATTTCATTTTGTAGTTGTTAAGCACCTGAAACATCCTTTCAAAGTCCTTGATTTGTTTTATCTAGCTTGTAGACTTTTGATGAGCATGGCGTTGACATAGACTTCTATGGTTTTACTGACCTTATCATTAAACATGGCGTTCAGAGGCATTGATAGGTAGTTTCAGCTTTCTTTAACCCGTAAGGCATTATTCTATAGCAATATAGCCCTTTATCAGTTATAAATGAGGTATATTCTTCATCGTCTGGGTATATAGGAATCTAATGATATCTTGAGTACGCCTCCGCGAAACTAAAGAGCTCATGGCCTGCTGTTGCACCCACCATTTGATCAATCTTGGGCAAAGAGAAGCTATCCTTTCGGCAGGCTTTATTCAACTCTATGAAGTCGATACATATTCACCAGGTCCCATTACTTTTTTTTATCAAGCACGGGGTTAGCTAGCCAATAGGATATAGAGCTTCTCTTATGAATTGGTTCCCCAGGAGCATATCAACCTGTTTGGCCAATGCTTGTTAAAGGTCACTTCTTCTACTTTATAGGTTTGGCAATAGGATAGATACTAAGCTGGTGATAGACGTGTTTGGGGTTCATTCCTTCCATGTTCTCATAGTTCTATGCTAAGATATCCATGTTCTTCCTTAAAAATTGAATTAGATGCATCCTCATTGGATCTTTCAGCTCAGTGCCTATTATAGCTCCATTTCCAGCCTGGAACCATCTAGCTTCACATTGTGGAGCACATCTTTGAAGCGAGCATGTGACCCTATCTTTTCCACTCAGGGATCAGGGGTGTACACTTCTGGGGTAAGCAAGTTCCCTACTGTATAGTCGAATGCATTCTCACGCCGCTTACTGGTCACTTCGCACGATTACTGTCCCATGCTCAGCTAGGAATTTCATGACATAGTAGAACACAGAGGTTGCGGCTCTAAGTTCATAGAGAATAGACCACTCTAAAATGGCATGTAGTTCGATAGGGAGTCGATGGCCACAAAGTTGGCTATGATCCTTCACCTACAAGACTCCACTTCCAGTTCTACAATAAGTATGATATGCCTTTTAGATTCAACAAATCATCCACCAAATTTTTGCAGATTTTGATTCCTGAAATGAGCATGGTGATGACAAGGGCATCCGTATAAAGATGTAAAGCACCGTATGCCTCCTTGTCACAAAAAGTAAAAGATCTTGTTCGTGTTGGAGGACTCGTACTATGAATAGCTGGTAACAATTATGGGTTTCTCTCACAAGACCTCACATCTGTTTCTTAGAACCCTCCATGCCTTGTTTTCCACTAACAAGTATAGGGATTTCAGTAGGACACCGGTTTTGTGGAGCACAGGCATTGAGGTCTGCCTAGGACTAGCTGGATATTCTGCCCTTGGTGGTTAGCTACGTATTCACTGAGATATCCCTTCTTAATGAGGTTCTCGATCTCCCATCAGTGGTGCTGACACTTATCTGTATCGTGCCCTACAACTTTAAGGTATTTACAATACTTTGATTGATCAGCGTTCTTTAAAGGCTTTTTGATGGGTTTAGCCTTTAGCAATATTGGGTCATTTCCTAGAAGGCTGAAAATGTGCTCAATTAAAGTGTTGAGCCTAGTGAATGGCTTTGACGTGGTAGATGGGCCCTTACTTGTCCACTAATCTTTCCTGCCTTTTTTGTCCTTATTCCCTGCCTTCACAGGTCGCTTAGCTTTGGGGCCTCTTTCAATGGCCTCCTCAGCACTAATGTACTTTTCTACTCTCTTGAGGAGCTTCTTACAAGTGTATGGTGGATCCTCATACATAGCCTACCAGAAGCATGAATCTTCACACAGCCCTAACTTTACAACGAATGCCACCTTCTACATCATCATAACCTGCTTGTTGAAGCGATCGACGTAGCTCTTAAGTGACTCTAACTTTCCTTGCTCAACTATGCCAAACATTTCCTTAGGAATTGCCTTTGGCTTTGACCTCATAAATTGCATAACAAATTTTGAGAAGAGCTGCTTCCAGCTGTAAATGGAACCCAGAGCTAGGTTCTATACCATGTCTAGATGTTGCCTTCCAACTGAAGTGCAAAGGCCTTGCACAATACGGGTCTTATTGCGTTCTGAAGTTCCATCCGTGACACATACCGATGGAACGGTGAGCAATTGGATCTGTGTCACCATTGTAGATGACAATCTAGGAAAGCTTCATTTTAAGAGACGTCACAACCTCCCTCATTGAAGGAAAAAAAGAGATGGCCTCCACCAGAAGTCATCAACTTCTTTCCTCTTTGCTCTAGGCCGTTTAACCGCTTCCTTAGTTAGTCTAGCTTTTAGACTTGTCAAAAAGCAGATTGTTGACCTCTCTAGGTCTCCATGGGGTAACTTGAGGTGTAGCTGTAGTATGGAGCAAATGTTGGGCTTCTCCTCCGTTGTCTTATTTCCTTCAGGCGTGGAGACTTAGGTGACCTCTACCTATGTGGACCTCATTGTCGAGGTCCTAGCTTCATGAAAACACTACTCCCTCTTATGTTTCCAGGAAGAGTCTGGACTACTCGAATGCTGGGGTTGGTTGTGCTGAACCTTGAGACATTGTGGGAGTAACGCTTAGCCTCCTTCTCACATGTTCTCTTAGGGATTTGCCCTTAGTAAAGATCTCTCAACATGCTTAGCTCACCAAAAGGAGTCCTCCTGTGAAGATTCACTCATCGAGTGTAGAGGAGTTGGGCAAGAGCCTCTACCTACCTTCTCAAAGCTTCAGTCTCAGACTCAGGGGTAGGTCATAAAGGTTGTGTTCCACCTGTGCTTCCCTGCCTTCTTCCAAATCCGACGGGGATTTCTACATTGTAACTTCTTGTTCTTTACCTTTGAGAGTGTCTTTAACTCATTTTTTTATCACTGGAACGTTTTGCTAGATTTTGCATGTTTCCCACAAACGGCGCTAATTTGTTGATGTCAAATTTTGGCTTTGATTCAACAAATTCGTTTGTTGAATCAGATCGGAAGAGCACACGCT
>CAVNYN010228047.1:0-13554 GCA_963692815.1 Nyctanthes arbor-tristis | reverse complement strand
TCAAACCTCCTAATAAAGGAAGTTTGGCGTGTAAATTAGTTTTGAATTTGTATTCAATTTGATGTTTTGAATTTCGTTTCTTTATTTTATCCACACTTTATAAGAAAACTAATTGTTCTACTCAAACTGATTGTATATAAATATTTATTTAGATTTATGATGATATGAAAATTTGCTATAATATTAACTCTTATCATTTATCATACGATAATAGATTTTAGGAAAAATTATTTCGCTCAATTTGTTTTTAATCATTTTTAAATTGTTTTTTCCTGTGCATCGCGCGGGTGCAATACTAGTTAGCATAATATTAAAAAACAAGATAAGGGTGAAAGTGAAAATTAAAAGCTTTCCCCTCATTCCCTTATATAAAAAAGGGTTATATTAACACCATATTTTTTACTAATGATACCACAATTTAATCGTACTAAACATCCTTTATATTTTTAAATCGTTACGTTAACATCATTAACTTATTTCTATCATATTTTTTAAATTTAACATTTTACAATCGCGAGATCTTATATCAAATGATATCCTGATTTCTAAAATTTAATTGCAGGAATTGCCTAAACTTTTTATTAAATAAAAAAGTAACAACTAGTAATAAACAAATACATATTTTCATACGATTTTAAGGTACAAAAATAAAAAAATTAAATATATCTAATCATTTAGAATATAAGAGGATAAATAAAAAAATTTTCAAAAAAAAAAAAAAAAAAGCAAACACTAGGGTGTAGATGCTATAAGGAAGAAAGAGTGGGGATGTTCATATTAATAAAAACGTGACATGTGTAGTAAAAAAACAAATAGTGGGGATGTTCATATTAATGATTGATGTTATTTATCTAGACGAGATATTAGTCTCCAGTTTAGATAAATAGTATTATTCTTATATATAATAGTAGATTTTATTTTTAGTAGTAGATCGATTTGGGAGTGTTCTTCAATTAGGTAATAATTAAATTAAATATTGATGTTGAATTTTCTCTATTTTTTAAAATTAATTGATGCAAGTAGTTGCAGTGTTAATGTTGTCGAACATATATTCCCCTCAATATCCTTGAAACTCTGCACAAGTAGATTCTTGGCATTTTGTATGGTCCAAAAGTATGGATTTCTTTTTTCTTATTAATATCAATGGATAATCTTAATCAATTAATCCTATCATTTATGAAGAATAAAAAGTGATGAGATAAGAACCGCTAATTCAAGAGTACTCTATAGAAAGTGCTCAGCTGCATAAGATGCCTAGCGTTCCGGGCACCGTCTGAGGACGTCTTTTTAGTGTCTTGAAAGTTACACGTTACCTTTATTCTATGTGATGTGATTTATCCAATTGAAAAGTGTGTGTGATTTTTTATATTAATCTCTATATATATCATTTAATTCATTTGATTCCTTGAGTAAAATTTAAGTTAGGTATCTATTAGTATAGGCGTAAAAGTTTTCTGGCACCCGGTATGGCCTATATGATGACGTGGGTACATGTATGCATGATATGTCGCTGTATGTATCACATAATCGATTTATGCTATATAGGCACCTATACGGGTGTTAAAAATTTATTTGACAAAGTTAATATGATATGCACGATTCGACTATTTAAACAGATAAGTCAATGAGCTCAGTGCCTAACCTCCAACCAAATGCAGCGAGCTCACCTAGGTCGGGCTCCGATCTATTTCCCTAAAAAATTACATGATGTGTATGTAGGGTAATTCTATCCATTCTAAAATTTCAATCTATGTTCTTTTCGGAAAACTTGTAGTCCATGTGAAAAGACTTATCTAAAAACCTATATGTGGGTGTGTGTTTTTTGTTTTCAAACTCATTTTCATATATTTTTAGTGAGAAATAAGAGAGAGAATAAGTATGGTTAATTGATAGAATTTTGTAGTGTATACGAGTCTTATGAAACGTGTGAATGTTTGGTTAGTATTAGGTTTTGTTGTTATCACAGACCATACATCCATATGCTCACATGCGCAACAACCCCTTGTTAGAATGAAGCAGATAAAATTGGTCATGCTACATCCGTATTATTACTAAAATAAAAGAAAATAAAATATGAAAGTGAGATGGTATGTAACCCATCCGCATTCCAACTTTTATTATTATTTTTCAAAATTTGCATTGTAGCAATAATACATACTACAAATAAATTGTAGAAAAACCTCATGAAAGGGAATCCAATCTAATACCTCTAGGTCTCAGGGCTTTAACTTAGCCCCATAACCAAATAGATTAAGCTTCATTGACATTATTATTATTAGGGATCTTTACATAAAAACCACTCTTAGTGATAATATTTTCAATATGCAAATACTTTAGGAGGGTAGTGTATATTAGTAATAAAATTAATAAAGAGGGTATATGTTTTAATTTCCTCTTATTGTTATTGTTGTTGTTGTTGGGCCTTAATTTCAATACTGGCCTTAGAGCATCCACATATGTGTTGTTAAGTTTAGTTATTCATATAAACAATAAATGCATTTTAAGTTGTTGTTAAATGTTATATGGAAATTAAATTTAACAATTACTGAAGTGTCACAGTAGATGCGTTAGACAAAATTATTAAAATTCAGTACTTAAGTCCAAGTGGCTCACTTTTTTTTTTCGGCAAACAACCTTCATTAATAAAGTAAAATGCCTCATGCAACGTCAAGTTCTTGAAGAATGAAGGCTGAGACATCACTTGCCCATAAATGATTAACAAAATTAGTGAATGCAAATCTAGCAATCACGTGCGCCACATGGTTCGCTTGTCGGGATACATGCTTGAATTCCACAGCTTGAAATCTACTTGATAGTTCCAAAACCTTAGAGAGAATTGGACCCTCCTAAGCGTGAGCTTCCGGTCTATGGATCTTCTCCACCGCTTGAAGAGAATCAGACACAATGATAACCCTCTGCAGTAGCCCACTGGAATTCAGCCAGCAGGTCCACTGCCGAACTCAAAATCTGCTCAATCTGGGGCCGCTTCTTCTCAAAGACCTCCATACTCCGCGCCCTCCAGCATAGCCACAGACCCATCAAGAAGTAATCAACTTTTTCTCCAGCGTTACTCAGCTAAAAATGGAGAATAATCTTTCCCATATGGCAGTCCCGTCGCTATATTAACTCTTCATATACCGAAAAGGAACCCCACACGTGGTGAGTCGCATCACAATCCACAAAAGTATGAAAAGAATCTTCAAACTGTCCATTACGCCGAACACACTCAGCTGTTGGGATTGCATGTCTTTGCTTCAATATCATACTAATCGGGAGGATATTCATGAAGATTTTCTACACAAAGAACTTGCGTTTGCTTGGTAAACATCTGTTCCACAGCCACTTCGACCACTTATTCATTATGTCACCACTCGAGCTCGAAATGCGGCCTTCAAGCTCTATTTGCAATCTGTAACCCAACTTTACTATATACCGCCCATGAGTCTCGAAGTGCCAAGATATAACATCTTCTTCATTTGGATTTCCCTTGGGCATGGATAAAATAACGTCTCTATCAACCAGTAAGAACCTTTGTTCAATCAGTTCCACGTTCCAACAATCCCCATCCACCTTTAACAAATCCACCACCCTCAACATATTATTCTCCCACCCTGAGGATATAGGTCGATACAAGAATGGCCGAGGCATCCACGGTGATGAGAAAACCATCGCCTTAAGTCCATTTCCAATCCTCCAACTCACCCTCTTCTTCAACAACTCTTTAGCCCATATAATACTCAACCAAAGATAGGATTAGTTGCCTCTACAATCAGCCCCCAAAATTGTGAATTCCGGTAATATTTAGGTTGCATAATGGACGTCATCAGTGAATTAGGGTTAGTCAGGATGCGCCAGCTTTGTTTAGCAAGAAGAGCCTTGTTAAACGCCTCTGGCACACGAAACCCTATCCTTTCGTGAAACTTAGACTTACATAAAGTCCTCCAGGACATCCAATGCAACTTCCTTTTCTCCCCATCTCATCCCCACCAAAAGTTTACTGTCATTCATTCCAAATCCCTACAAGAGGACGATGGAATTTGAAAAAGTCTCATTGCATAGCTCAGAAGCGATTGCAAAACAGCCTCAATGAGCACTTCCTAACCTCCTATAGAAAATAATCTCCCCGCCACAACACCATCTTCTTCCACACCTTATCGGCAATTCCACTAAATACCTCCCTTTTACTTCTCCCTATTACAGAAGGTAGCCCAGATATTTCTGGTAATTTTGGGCTCTATTAACTCCAAGGAGGTTAACAATTTGCCCCTGCATGGCCTCACCCGTATTAGGACTAAAAAAAGCCCCTGACTTTTCAAAATTAATTTTCTGCCCCGTTGCCTCCTCATATACCTCCAATATGTTCTTCACAAAGCCAAGAATCTTTCTCCTCACTTACCCTACCGTAAGCCTCTCAAAGAAATGACAGAACCGTACGCCCCTCCATTAATTAAGAAAGAGAATTTTGCCAATGACATGCATTTTCATACCAAATTCCTTCAGTGATTCGGGAAACCCATTCTGTCCATCATGTGTAATACAAACCAGTGCTCCGGGAAACCAATTCTGTCCATCATATGTAATACAAAGCCCTACTTTATGCCATCATAGGCTTTGCTCATGTCTAACTTGAGTGCCAAGTAACCCACCACACCTTTTGTTCTTTTCTTCAAATAGTGCGTGAGCTCAAACGCCACGATGACGGTGTCTGTAATCAACCTGCCTGGCACAAACGCACTTTGGAAAGGTGGTATTACGTCATGAAGCACATGCTTGAGCCTATTAGTTATACACTTCGAAACAATTTTATACAAAATGTTACATAAACTAATAGGCCTATACTCATTAATACCAGAAGATTGTTTCACCTTAGGAATGAGTACAACAAAAGTTTCATTAATATTCTCGAGTGAGCCATTGCCATTAAGAACATTTAAACAAAAGTTTGTCACCTCCACTCCTACGATGTTCCAATGACGTTGGTAGAATGCTGCATGGAAGCCGTCTGGACTGGGAGCTTTAAAGGCCCCTATGATGAAAATGGCTAACTTCACATCCTCACAGTAAAAGGGCGCTCCAAAAATGCCAAAGACTCCAAGGAAAGACATGATCCCTCTGCAGCCCCTAAGTTGTTGAAGTTACTCACATCCACAGTGGAAGAGGTAAATAAATCCGAATAATAATCAGCAACAATTCTCGCGACATCTTCCATCTCATCCCTCCACACACCTCGCTGGTCATATAGTCCCTCGATATGATTTCTGGCACGTCTCTCCTTTGCCTTGTGATGGAAATATCCAGTTTTCTTGCCTCCCATCCTTACCAATCCGAACAAGCACTTTGTGCCCAATACATCTCATCTTTTCCTGTCAACAGCTCAAGTTCCTTCTCCAACCTACCTACTTCACCTCGCTCATCCTCACTCTGCAATCTACCATAAAGGTTGTTCAACCGATTCTTAATCCTCCCAAGCTGCCTCAGAATTGAACCTCTATTCGTCTTGTTCCAATGAGTAAGCTGCTGGGCACATTCTCGCAATCTATCCTTCACGCCCACATTTCTAGCTGGCACCATGCCCTCTCAACCACACCTGCACAGCACTCCAAACTCAACCATAGGGGCTCAAATCTAAAGAATGAAAACCGTGAGCAGTCCCTTCGATTCATAGCCCGAGTCTCCAGCCATAATACTCTATGATCTAAGCCACCAAAGTCTAAATGATGAAGCTTGAAATTGTTGAACATCCTTATCCATTCTGCACATGCCAAGCTCTATCCAACCTCTCCATAACTCGATTCCAGCCACATGAACTTGATTGTCACGTGAACTTTGGCCCTATAAATCCCAAATCTCTCAGTCTCCATAATTCTTAGCCTCCTTAAACCTCTCCACGGCTGGACCTCGTCTATCCGCACCGCCTACTTTCTGTCCATGGTAAGAATCTCACTGAAATCCCCAATAAAAAGTTTAGGTAGCCTTGATCTATCACACAATCGTTTTATTAACTCCCAACTTTGCCTTCTCTCACCTTCAATTGGATTGCCGTAAAAACCAATTAAGCTCCACCGTTCCCCCTATCCGTATTAAATGTGAATCTCCCATTCCTCCGACCAAAGAAGAAATAGTCTGCCGCTCCGACCTCTACTATCCACATGAAAATTCCTATGAAATCCAAACGAACGCCAGATTCCTTCCGCCTTTCTTCCTCCTACTTTGGTTTCCATAACAAAAACTACTTTGGGAGTTTGCCCCCAATAATTTTTTAGAGTTCCTGGAATGCATGAGGCCTCCCAAATCCCCGTGTTTTCCAACTAATAATACTCATTGTGAAATGGAAACAGAAATGATAATGGAAGAAAGCCACAAAACCTTAAAACAAAACCCTCCAGATCAAAGAAACATACAAAAACTCTCCAATTAGAGAAAAACCCTCGTAACTCGAGGGAGAGAGGGGGAACAGAGATGTGTGAGAGATTTCTTGACTTAGGAGTCCCACGATATTTCTCAGCTGTATAGATGAAATTTGACGACCTAGAATTCCAAGTGGGTCACATCCTTGTCAAAAGCTATTGGTAAAACTTTATTAAATAAATAAAAAAAGAAGTTTTTAAAAGTATTAAATTTTAGTATTAAATTCTAGCACAATTTTAAAATTATTGTTAAAGTTAACAACTAACTAAAAAAATTCATTTAGTAACTTTCTTAATATCACCGATGTAACTACTTTTTTGAATTGTTAAATTAGGCTCTTAGCAATATTGTTAGTTAACAACTCAAATTCAATTTATACATTTTGTATCTTTTAATTAGTCATATGGGCTATGTTAACAATCATCTCTTGCCAGATGCTATAAGCACACGTGGCGGGAGATTATTGGGGAAACCAACATATAATAGACCCGTGTATATGAGGGTCCACACAATTCTCCCAATAATCTCCTGCTGTGTGTATATATAGCCGAATAATCCTTCCATACATTTGGGGAAAGATTATTACTGTGGACTATGGCGTCTCAAAATTTCAATTATTTTTAAATTTTCTTTTACCAAATAAATATCCATCAATTTAAAAACAAATCTATATATTTGGAACAAACGAGGAAAAAAAACTAAAGAGATAGAGGGAATATATAAATTTTAATGAAATAAGGATTAAGACTATTATTTTTTCCTCTTATTATTTAATTAATTAATATTTTATCTTTGTTATTATTTTCTAAATCTAGAAAAAAAATAGTTATGTTACTTCTTCATTTGGTGACATTTAAATTTAAGTTTATGTGAAAACTTGAAACCAAATATAATACGTCTAAATCCCTCGTCCCCGATTGGGCTTTGTGACGTCCCGCCAAATCTTAAAAACAAATTAAGCAATGTGGTCTTTATTTTGATAATGACGAGGAAATTACTTGAACCTGTATTAACTATATCATAAGGTTAGACGACCATTACTCAAATGAATGTCAAGAAAGTAATTATTAGCAATATAATTATTACTTTGACGATGAGTAAACAAATACTTAAGTCTTCATAGGCTGTCATATGGTTGACGATGATTAAATGACGACTCAAACTACATCAATTGTGTCATATGGTTAAAAGATCATTGCTCAAATGATGCCTAGAATGAAAATGTAGTATTTGATTAGTATGACCCGATAACATAATAACCTAATTGTAGAATCACAATAAGTATGGGTACTTCATAGACGATAAATAAATGAATCTATAAGGAGACACTACGACACTTAGGAAATATTCACATGGAGAAAAACTAAGGAAAACTTAGATGCCTTATGGGCAAAAAGGCTCTTAAACTTCCAATCGGACTCAATTCTATTGGTCAATCCCAAGAAAATATCTTTGCCCTCATTCCTATTGGCTACTTGAAAAAATATCTAAGGCCATTTGTCTCGCTTCCCATTGGAAAATCTCAAGATCTTCAAATATAAAATTCATCCAAAAAGGGAAAGGGTAATAACAATCCATACAAAACTCACCAAAATATCTCTGTTTCATTTGAAAAAGGCCCATTTCCACATATAGGGAGAATTCAACTGGAAAAACACCACATTGATTGAGGAATATCAAGGTTTTGGAGGAACTTTTCCACTTAGAATTGTTCAAGCGATCTTTAGGAATTCAAAAGGTGAGTAACTAATGCTTTCATTCCCTTTCTAGCATTTATGAAGATTTCATAAGATGAACATGTATTTTGATTGAAGTTTTGTTAAGAGAAACATGGATTTTGATTGAAGTTTCCATGATATGAATATGGATCTTGATGCATTGTTATTGTGTAAAAAGAAAAAACTGATTTTTTGCGTTTGGATCACTAGTTAATATTCTTCCCTTCTTATTTTTGCTTTGCTTTGTTTTTTTGCCATACTAGGAGCCATCCAATAATACCAAGATAGATGACGACTAGTATGGTATTTGCTTTGCTCTTTGTTTGAAATTCTGGTTGGGGTCAACTGAGATTTGAATGTGGATCCACTTAATGTACATGGCTATAATTGAATTATATGAATCTTATACACGCTACAGATAGTAGTTTAACTAACGACAGAGCCCTCTTGTGTATCCAAAGGTTCTGTGTATCTCATGATTTTCTTGAATTTGTGATTAAAAGAAATACCTCAAAGAAAATGTGAGTCAAAAGATTTTGTTACTCACTGAGTACTTTGTATTCATTCTCCTTTTACAAATTTTGTGGATGATTGAAGGTATGATATTTGAAAAGCAAGTCATAGGTTGGAGCATACTCACGGATGGAAGTAGAGGTTGGCATGTAGTGGGAAACCAAACTTTGGAGCTCAATATCTTTTGTGCCGATAAGTAGTGTATGCCCACCTTTGTGTGTGATAGATTTATGACGGACCATCCTATTTTTTCTCTTAAAATAGGATAAGCAAGAAGCGAGAAAGAGACTAACTAAAGATGAACATATGACTGCCTATTAACATGTATAAGCATAGATGAATGAAACGTGTAAACAAGTAAGCACATAGGCAAATGGTATACATGTAGATCCATGGTTTATAATCTGAAAAATAAAATGAATGTGTAATGCTTGGAAGTCGGGGTTTCAATTTAAAGGCCTTCCAATTCCTTAATTCGGCGGGTTAAGCAATAAAATTACTTGTAATCATAGTATGTTGTGTGTTCTTGACATCTTGTGTAAATTTAATCATATTGATAATAAGAGATCGCGAATGAAAAACAAATTGAAACAATCGGCTCTACTTGTGAATGTTGATGATGAGAAAGGTTTGCAAATATTTACAACCTTGAAAAGAAATTCGGTAATTGAGCATAAAGTTGTTTCGGATTTCCTAACTAAAGAATAGTTTATGAAACTATACAATATGATATGAGACTTTTAGAAATCACTTGAATGAATTTGCTTTCTAGACAATCTAAAAGCAAGTAAGAATTGTTCGTTTTGTATATCATGTCCCTGCTATTTTGATGAAGTTAAAAATTTACATAAAAGCTTCCACACTTAAATTTGTTACTAGTATAAGTAATTCAACAATATTAGATAAAATAGCGTGCGCGACAGGCTCTCTATACACACACGTCTACATAATTCTTGACTTGAAACTTGTCTATCATCACAAAGATTAGCTGATCAAGCGTTTAGTTAATTATTTTTTGAAGTTTCTAAAGTGAATTGCTTTACTAGGCGTTTTTAATTTGCTACTCATTATATCGCATAATAGAGTCTTCGAAAGTTTGAATAAATTAAATAACTAGACCAAATAAAATCAAGTATTAGATATTTGTATTTGGACTATAGTTCAATAAAAATATAAAACTACGTGCAGTGTGTGTGTTATATATACTAGTAGTCTTCAAAAGGCTAAAATGTTTATAATACTACCTCTATCCCACAAAGATAATCCAATTCCAATTTTCGTAAATACTCCCTCAATCCCACAGAGATAGGACGATAAATATTTTTACATGGATTAAGAATAGCTAGGTAATGTAGTTGGAATATTTAATTTTATGCGTATTTTTCCATTTTAATAATAATTAATTATTTATAATTAATACCAATTACCAAAATATGATTAATATTGAAATAAGTACAATTATTCAAATTGTATCCACTATAGTTATGTGAACACCTTGAATATTATACAAAAAAGATTGATTAATTCATTTTCCTCTTGAAGATCAGTACCTAGTTATTTTAAGTGGTTAATTAACTCAGGACAAACATGGAAAGAAAAAATTAAATACAAGCCTGATATTGTAATTAGACTATATTTTTGGAACGGATGAAAATGAAATATTGGACTATCTTTTTCGACGGGTAGAGTATTAAGAAAAGCGAAGTTAGTAGCATTAGAAAAGTAAAATTTAATAGCACTTCTATAATATACCCGTCTATTTATTAAATATTTCACTTTAAATAATACAATTGTGTTGATTAAAATTTACACCAAACAGAGACATAAAAGAAATTAATACTCAAACTAAATTGTAAAAAGGAAATTAGACTATATTTTGAGATAGAAAAATTAGACTATCTTTGTCGAATGGAGATTGTAATAAGTAAAAGCATTTCAAAATTGAAAAACTTTTCCAACTCTCGAGAAATCTAATCTAATGAAATTATTTTGCAAAGTTGTCTGAAATTCACCTAAAACCATCTTTGTTAACCCCCCCTGGGCGGGGCACGGGGAACCTTAAAAAGGCTAATTGGTGCTATATAGCTATGGCATTTTATTTTATTATGCAATTTAATCTTAAACTTTTATACTTGAGAATTATAGCCTCAAAGCGCACATGTTTGACACAATGTATACCTTTTTGACTTATAAAAAGACTATGGTGCCGTAGGTTCTAGTTACATTAAAAATTGGTGTATAAGAAATAAGTATAAATAAATAAATACAAATTTTAATTTTAACTAGAAATTGAGGATTTTATTATATATTGTAATAATAAAAGCGACGTACTAGTATTTATTTCTTATGGACTAATATTTTGAAATTGAGTGTACCTAGTATAGTTTTTTTAAATAAAAAACATTAGATTGCGCTAACAAAGTGAAATTTAAGTTAGAGCTGTCAAATTTCGAACATTAGTTTTTTTATTTTTTTTCATTAATTTGTTTTAGTTTTATGGTAGGAATTGGCAACTAGAGGGGAGGGGTAGGGTGACTTACAACTCAGAACAACAGTAAAAGGGTATCTCTATGCAGCAACTTGTGCGTTTCCACACTTGTACTGAAAGATCTACAAGATAGACATGTTGGATATCTTGGTGGAACTCTCCAAAATCATTCAAGACTATAAACAAATGGAATACTCTAGGGACGTACACTACAAGAAAAGGTGCTGTTAGTAACGGAAATTTCCGTTACTAACAGGATCAATCTTGTTGCTAACCGCTATCAATAACAGAAAAATATTATTACAAAATCCCTTAATAATTCAATCGTGGCTAATTTAGAAACGAAATTTATATTCATTTCTAATTAGTAACAGAACTTTCTGTTACTAATTAGTAATATATTAGACTATTACCAATTCTGTTACTAATCGTAAACTAGAATTTAAAAAATATATATTTTTGTTTAATCCCAACCCAACCCGACCCTCAATGACACAACTCAACCCAACTGACCCGACCCGCCAACATAGCCCATGAGAATTAATTCCCTATAGTGCTCTTGTGAGGATTCGAACTCGAGTTCTGGCGGTTGGGAAGTAAAGTCCTAACTGACACATCCCGCCCCAAGTAGCTCTGCTTTAGTTGGAGAGAAACGTGCACCGATGGTAGATTCTAACTAAAAGCTAGGAGTTGTGGACTTACATATGAAAATACAAAAAAAAAAAATGTCAGTATCTCCTCTATTTTACATCTAAACCACCCTTTACAATTGACAATCTCCCAACTCATACTCAAAATTTACAACTAAATACTTTCCCAACAGCAATTGAAAAGATGTCATAAATAATTTGATTTACATAAAGACAAGCATACAAAAGTATACAAATTCTGTTTTCTTTTCCTTAATTTACATGAGCATGCAAAATACTTCATCAATTCTAAGTATGTCAAAATATAATTTCCATGCCAATTATATCTGATCATGCCAACCTGAACAAAAGGCTCATCTCCATATAGAATTGATATCCAAAAGTTGCACATCAATTATTACCTATAAGGAAACATTTAAAAGATACTTTTATGAGCAATAATGCTCAGTGAGTGGAAATTAGGAAACCTCCATGCGTCTGAACGAACAGTTATAAGGAAATTTTATCTTGGATCAAAACCTTTATAGAAACACTATGATGCTAGAAATCTTTTAATTAATGTATAATAAAGGCACTTAAGTGCCTTCATTTTTTTTCCCGCTCATTTCCTTTGCGGTCACTCTCGTGGTGAGTCTTTTCTGCAGTAAAGGTTTTAATTTATGGCAAACTTTTTTATTAAAATTTTTTTATTCCATATTCATTTGCAACTTTCCTTTCTCAGTCTCTTTTGCTATGGTATGTCTTTGATTATGATAAATTATGTTCTAATCTTTCTTTTCTTCAGTGTTGGTCCATACTCCACTTCAACCACAACTTTTCTTTTGTTGTAGGCATTGAATAGAAAGCTAATATTGCATCCTCTCTCTCTTCCTCTCTAGTCGCTTAAACATGCTCCTTCAATTTTTGAACTAGGGTTTAATATAGATGTGTGCTTATATACTTATATAATCTACATATTAATTAATGAGTGCTCATAGTTTCTCCATACAGTCGATGAATTTTGATACAATCTTTTTTGTTTATAAATTACAATATCTAGATATTTATATTTTTTATTGATAAATTTGATTCAAGTAGAGAGATAGTATTTAATTGACTCTTGATAAATGATTATTGGCTCTTGATATGGAAGATGACGGCTGCATTTTAAGGCTTATTAATTAATAGTGATTGTAAAATGTTAGAAGAACTATAAAGTCTTGAGCATTTATGGTAGTATGCATATATTTGATTATAGAAAGTCAAGTGCATAATTTGTATATATTTAACTATGGGTTGATTTGATTAAATTTTCTCCTTTAAATATTTGATCACTGATCATATTATTCAATTACTGTATACTTTTAAATTTTTTTACAAAGGTACAATATTTATTATGCAACTGTCAAATAGATATATTTTTACCATCTTTTCTACACATGCAACGCACGGGTGGATTAACTAGTATTATAAAAATCATTTCATTTTCAGAATCATAATAAAATTCACCCTCGAAAAGTATCCAACATCTTATAATCACGGTATCAAATCATACGCGCATAGACATCAGCTTGGGTCATAAGTACTATATGACCCCTTCGCTCTAGGCGGCACAACAAACAGCTTGAGTCATAGCTAGCACATTAGGCCTCTTCGCCTGGGCTAGCACATTAGGCCCATTCACCAATTTCATAAATATATCGAATGAAAGAAAATTTCAAAGAATCCATAAAATCATTTTTGTCATCAATTTTACATCATATATAATCAAACATAACAAACTTCATTTACAAGAGAT